>AWWV01010625.1:0-18418 GCA_001974805.1 Corchorus capsularis | reverse complement strand
AGAGAGAATTTTCGAGGGGGAAGAGAGAGAAAATCCCTGGGCTAGACGGGCTATCGCCATTTTGTTATGACCCCTTCATTAGATCGCCGGCTGTTCCATTACGTTCACTTCACGTCGAAGAAGCGGCAAGACTAGGTGGGCTAAGAGGAAGATCACGGGAATGAGCAGGCACTGTCTCAAATTGGGATTGAAACCGATCGAATGCGAGATTGAAACCGGTACTCAAATTGGGAATCGACGTGAAAGGGGAAAATAGTCAAAGAAACCCAAAAGGACATGAAGAGATGAAAAGGGGAAAAGGGGAACAGAAGAGAGGGAGCAAGGGAAATCGCATGAAATGGGGAGAGTAGGTGAGCTTCACTGAATAAAATCAAGCAAAAGCCCCAAAATCAGGAGGAAAGGAAGGAGGGAGATGGTTCGGACCCAAAGGCTGGATAACCGATAACCCGCATAAACGAAATTGGGTTGAAAATCGATCTGAAATTCCTCCACGCGTGCAATGCAATTTCAAATTTCTTGGCGCGTCTGAATCATGGGTGTGGGTGTTCTCCCATTAGTGTAGTTCTTTGATTTGGATTAGTTGATTGGAACCTTAATTGGTTCTTGCCTTAGTATAGTCGAAATCTTTGATATAGTAGCTATCTAGCTATTGAATAAGTTGGGTAAGCAACCAGCTAGAGTCTTTAGAGGGAGTTATCGAGTAGTATTTGCTAGAGTTTATTTTTTAGTCGTCAACCACCGATTTATTGTTTTGAAAAATTTACCTAAGGAGGAGTATAGACATGATTCTCTTGAAAAGTTTATCTCTAACTTTGATGAAACCATTGTTAACATCAATAAACTCTCTTCGATCTATTAAAATGGGCAAAGGTAAACTTATATGACATAAATCTTTGTTGATAAATAAACATCTCAATTCTCTCTCTCTCTCTTTTTACTAAAATCCTAATTAAATTTGGATTGAGATCTTTTTAGAGATTTTGATTTGTGGACAAGAATTTTAATAGTAAAGAGATTATCTAGAGTCTAAGTAAATTTGTGTAAGTATGTGTGACAGAGAGTTCAGACAGATTTATGTTATGTTTTCGTGAGAGAATCACCCATGAATTTTGGATTGATTATGGCCGTTCCGCTCATCAGCTTTCCCAAATAATGAAATCAAAACTTTTTCAGCTTGGGTGAAAACTTCATGAGAGGTACCATGTGTCCTTGTGTTGAGTTAGAGATTTTCCAATAATATTTGCGTAACAAAAGAACTCAACTTCAAAATCTTGATCTAAAATATCCGTATTTTTTTTCATCAAAACTTGATAAGTTTTAATGGTTAATAGCTAATTTAATATAAAAAGAAATATCTAAAATATCTTTAAAACTTTTATTTAACTTTAACTTTTAAAATTTAATTGGTGAGAAACTTTAATTTAACTTTAACAAAAGAAAAAAATTGGTAATTCGTAATTCATAAAACTTTTACATATTAAAAGAAAAAAAAATTGGAATATATAAACTTTTAATATGTAAATCTATTACTGTAATTCATAAGATACATTAGATAAGAGAATTAACACCCGTCATTATTAAAAAAATACTTCTAAAATTACTAAGGGTATAAGATTACTTAAGTTGTTGATAATATCATAACTTCTTTGATAAATAAAATACTATTATATATATATATATGTATATAACTTTGATAAGATAATATCCTCTTTATCGATGAAATGTACATAATTTTATTAAGGATTCATATCATTGTTAAATTTGTTGATAGCATCTTTATTTTTTGATAACCTCTACAATTTTTTTAATAATCTTATATAAGAAAATCGGTAACTAATGTAAGGTTACAAATTAAATTAGCACTAACATCTCAATCTTTTTGTTAACCATTGTAATAAATGTTTGATAACCTCAAATAAAAGATTTGTTACCATTATTATTGACGTAAGGGACCTAACATTTTAAGGATGCAATGTTATTGAAACTTTTTTTTTGGTCGCAAGATATTGAAACTATTGATAAGATTATAGCATTTTTGACTATTTGTGTAGCATTTGTGTAACCTTATAAGATTGATAACTTTCATTGCTATTACTATAATTACTAAGACTGTAAGTTTATGGAATTTGTTGATAGTATTTATTATCTACATATTCAATATATTTCACCTATAAGATTGGTTGAAAAAAATATTTTTTAAAATTTTGTTTTGTAAATGAAGTGGGGAGATTAAGGGGGGAAATCATAACCTTCATTATAGATCAAAGAGTACTAAATTACATGGGTGTAAGGTTATTGAATTACTAAGGATATATGTAAGCTTATTGAGTCAGTTATTAGTACTATAAATTTTTTTCAATAAATTTTGATTAGGGAATTGATAATATTTACTATTGAAAAAAACAGTTACTCAAATTACTATGTAAGTAACCATATCTGTTAATAAACCCTCATAATATTTTTTAAACCTTTATAAATTTATTAATAGTAACTTTAGATATGAAAGTTGATAACCTTCATTATTTGTAATAGTTTACTAATGTAAAGTTATACAATTTTTTAATGGTACTTCCCTAAAAAATCGACAGTACTATAATTGTTTTGATAGTTTTTGTCGATTTTTTTTTTCACAAATCTTAACCATTGAATAGATTTGTCATGTTCATATGTATATAAAATAGAAAATAATTAAATTTTTATAAAACTTATTTATAAAATAGCATTTAATCGTACAAAAATAAATTTATGAAGTAATGAAGTATTATGTATTATATATTAAAAATAAAAAAAATTAATTTTTTGTCAAGTATAATTATCCAAAATAAAAATAATCGAAATAAAATATTTTACAAAAAAGAATATAGTTGGCAAGGCTCATTAGGAAAATGTTAATTTTCAAACCAATTTGTACACCCACTTTCATACTTCTAAGTTGTATTAGATTTAGTTACAATTTCATAAAAATTTGATTTACAGATAATCAGGTTGAAAGAGGAGAATGAGATAGGCAGCTATGTACCTCCCGACATGGTTAAATATCTGTAAATCAAATTTAATAAGCATTTTGTTAGTTTCTTAACACCCACTTACAACCAATTGGGTTGGAATCAAAAGGAAAGACTACTAAGATCCAAGTATTATTAAATGGAATTTATTTCATCATTAATTGCCTCTTTCCAAAGACAATTCCTCTTGAAGCCATAGCCTAACCAAAGGACTTTGGATCTCCTATTTCTTCACTTAGAAGAACAAAAATTTATTAACAACATTGGTTATATCCCCTTCCACCAAGAAACAAAATCAGAAGGTAAAAGTTTCTCCTTCCTTGTTATTTGACTTTTCTTGGTTCAAAACAACTTGATCACTAGGATCGTTGCTTTCTATTTGATCACTAAGATACTTTCTTTTTAAAAATTAGAAGTTTTTCTCAACTTCACCAAACTTAGAATTGTGCAAATTATCATAAAGAAACTAATCTTCTAAGAATTCAACATAAATATTTTCCACAATTGTGTTTGTATTCAAAACAAGAAATCAAAATGCTTTGGAACGTTGTACATAACTAACAAAATACTTTTAATGCCTCCTGGTCCTAACTTGTCTTATGAGAATCAAATATTTATAATATGCAATACACCCCCACACTTTGAAATAACTCAGATTTGGTTTTCTTCCATGGTTCCATATCTCATATGGTGATTTCAAGAGTCTTTTGAAGTAAACTCTATCATTTATGTGACATTTTGTTAAGAGTGCTTCTCCCCAAATATTTTGTTGCACCGTTGCATGTGTCAACATAGTATTCTCTACATCAACTATGTTTCTATTTTTCCTCTCGACCAAACCATTCTGTTAAGGTCTGTATGGGGTAGACCTTTGACAAATTATTCCATTCTCTTCATAAAAATTAGAGAATGATTCAGGTAAGTATTCACCGCCTCTATCACTTCGAAGAATTTTAATCTTCTTTTTTGTATTCCTTAAAATTTTCAAAGGCTTCATCTTTCGTTCTTTAGAGATCATATGCTTTATCTCTTCTATGAGACTTTCATAACAATTCGTGGTATGATAATGATCACCTTTATTAAATCTATTTAGAATAGACAAATCTCATCACCACCGTATTATTCATGCTTCTAGGAATAATTATAAATTCCATATATAATCACACAATTTTTTAAAGCGTGCTCCCATATTCATGAATTGCATGAATCATTAATCAAATTCATTTTGACAAGTTACTATAAAAATCATATCACTTACTTTAATTGAAGTTATTTCACAAGACATTTATTTTTCATGTAACACAAATGAATATATATCAAAATGAGAATTAAATAATATGTAATTTAGATAACAACATGCATGATTCAAGATTCATGCATTTCATCAATAAGCATGAATTATATATACATATATATAACAAACAATAATAGTTGAAGTGTGGATTACCAAAAAACTAATAAGGACTCTCACCACGTTCAATTGGGGTACTATTTGCATGGTTTTTTTGGTCTTTTTGCTATCGGCATTTTTGTTATTTCGTTGAACTCTTAAGGAAACAATAATAGTTGAAGTGTGGATTACCAAAAAACCAACAAGGACTCTCACCACATTCAATTGGGGTACTTTTTGCATGGTTTTTTGGTCTTTTTGCTATCGGTTTTTTTGTTATTTCGTTGCACTCTTAAGGGCAATTTGGGCATTCAATATAAGACTTGAGGATGATTTAGACATTCCATTATTTTTTGCCCCTAGGGTTTGGCTTTTGATGAGCTGAATCTGCAAGTGCACAGAGTCAGTTGAAGTAATAAATCCTAGAGTATTCCAGGAGTCGAACCCACAGGGAACAAAGAACTTCTATCGTAATTAATTCTATCAATGAAGGAAATTGAGAGATTATCAAGATAATTTAAATTAAAAGTAATTAAATTATAAAAGTAAAGAATTAAATAAAATTGTGAAGACAATAATTAAAAGACTTAGGGCTTCAGGTTTCACCTAATTGGGAAATTAATAATTAACCTATGAATTGAATTGATGCAAAGTTAGAATAGAATTACATTTAAATACGTATGTGCTCCGTCAAGTCAACACAGGAATACCTAACTAATTAGATTCACTATCCGTCGATGTCAACCTAATTAACAAGATTCATTAAGAATAAGTAATTATTCACCTATCAAATTAGCCTAAGATTCATGTCTGATCCAGTCTAACCTATTTGTTTTCCTAGTGCATAGATTATGCTTCACCCGTCAGTACATGACACAATCCCTAAGATAAACTATATGATGGCCAGGCATATAATTTGCATGAAGAACAAGAAAAACAAATCCAACTTGAAAAGATCAATTCAAAACATAAAATCAAATATTAATCCCCAATTGGCTACACCTAAAACCCTAATTAAGAAATTAGCTACTCATCATCATAAATAAAAACACAAGAATAATTTTATTGAAGAACATAAACATAAAAGAGAAAGAGAAAAGAAATCTTAAACTCAATCTCCAAGTCTTCTTTCCAACAAACAATAGTTGTGATGAGCAAAAGGTCCTCAAAATAATCCTAAAAATCTGTATTTATAAGGATAAAAAAAGTCCTAAATTTATTTGGACTAATCAGGGGTAAAATCGGAAAATTGGGAAAATTATGTAGGATTTCCGTTAGGCACAACCGGGGGGGGGGGGGGGTCAAGTGGGCTCCCGGTCAGGACAGTGAGTTTGCGCAAATTGGAGGTTTCAACCGGGCCCCCAGTTGTGGTGCAATTGGGCTCCCAGTTGAACTCCGTCAGGATTTTTCCAAGTTTTCAACTTCCTTCATCGTTTTCACTCTCTTCAAGTCCAAATTAGCTTTCAAGTCCTTGATGAAATTTGTGGAGCCTTGAATCCTCTTTCCACGGGCACTTGAATCGCCTAAAACGGATCTCCAGATTGAAAGTTACGATTTTCTCCCTAAAATCACTCCAAATTAACCTACAAGCTCAAAAACACAAAATGTGAGAATTTATCATTAAAAGCAATAGAAAGTGCAATAAATATGCTCAAGATATAATCTAAATAAGCTCTAAAAAGTGTAAATTATTGCACTTATCAGCTTTCATGTCACAATTTTTGAAATAGTGACTCTTCCACCATTTTTTATGATATAGAGTGTTGAAATTTAGACTATCTTACTTAGGGTTTAACATGATTTTAGGGAATTCTTCTATCTCTCTTAGGGTTTTGCATGGTATGGGTCTTCTTTTAATTTCTTAGGGTTTGCTATCATGTCATAGATGACTTACACACATAGGGTTTTGACTCCACTCTATCAATCTCTCTCTTCTCATATAGGCTTTTATTTTTAGGTTGTTGAAAATTTGACCCTCTTTGTATATAAATAATATAGTTTTTGTTATAGATATCTATAATTTATTTGACCCTTTTGTATTTGAATATAGTTTTTGGGTTATATGCCTTTGGTTTATTATGATTTTTTTGCCATCAAATTAATGTTAGTTTAGGGTTGCCACTGATATGGTTAATTTATATTGATTTACACATCAATTGTGGTGGCCAATGGGTTTTACCATATTGATTTGGACACTAATTATTGTGGCCAAAGGATTATTATTTAATATATACTTTTCTATGCTTATTTTGTTTATAGATTAAATTAAGATTAATATGATATATATATCATAGTATATATTAACAAGTTAAACTACATTAAAACCAATACCATATATATAGTATTATATTAAGATATATATATATATATACACACACTTATGAGTTAATTTACTTTTAGAACAACATAAGGTCTATAATTTTGCTATGATTTTTGTTGTTCCATGTGAATTGTTAGGATAATTTTGGAAAGTCATGCATTTTGTTTGTTTTGAATTATATTAATTTTTTTATTGTACTCAGATTAGACTCATGTTAGCACCTTGCTTTGTCACTGATTAGTTGATGTTAGCATTTAGTTTTGGTATTGATGTTGGCACCTTGTATTTTAATTGATGTTAATACATTGGTTAAATTTGCTTTTCCTCCCTACATTGATTTTGCTTGGAACCATTATTTATGGTGATTGATTATCCTTTGTTCATGTTAAGAGCTTGCTTGATTTGTTTGATTTACTTAGTTAATTAATAATATTTAGCTTAATTTAGTTTGTGACCTTGCTTAGTACATATAAAGTTTATATTGTTTTTTTTGGGCTGATTTTTCTATTAGGTCTTTATGGGCTTCAGTTGACTTAAATCTCACATTTCCTTTTTTTATTCTTATTTTTTTTGCCATACATTTCCTTCTTTTATTCAGTGAAAGAAAGAGGAGACATACTGAGTTACCGCCCATGCCGCCCAATGTTTTTTTTTTGTCTCCTCAGTTATGACTATTTTCAGAGTGAGAAAGTCAATTGAATATTCATTCACCGTGTAATGATTTCGTTGCTTGCTTCATCCTATCAGATTTTGAGTCATTTTGGGCTTTACTTCCCATGGGTTCTTGTTGTCTATTCATGTCTCCTCCTTTTCTTCTCTGAAGTTCTACCCAAGATTACCCTTTGTTTTTCACTCTCTCTCCCTCTTCATCTTTCCCATTTGGTTTCTCTCTTTCCCACCGCATCTCTCTTTACCTCCCATTCATGCAATCTAATTCCTCTCTCTGATTTCGGTGTTGTTGCTGATCTAAATTGGAAGATAGACATGAGGTTGGGTCCGACGAAGAAGATAGAGATTGTGATCGGTGAGTTCTGAATATTTTCCAAAATTTTTATTGCTTTTTTTGTGTATTTTCTTTTCATGGGTACTGCTTTGTTGCATTCCCGTCCTCTCTCTAGTCTCTTATTCCTCTCTTTCTCCGCCAAGACCCGCTAGTGGACGAAAACAGATGAGAGAAATGGGAAAGAAGAGGGCTACGGTGAGTTTCCAAAATTCTATTTATCTTTCCTCTTCTCTCTCTCAGTTTGATTTTTGATTCTCTGTTAGTTCTTTGTTTTCTCTGTCATTTTCTTCTCTTTTGTCTCTCTCAGTTAACCTGTTTCTCTGGACTCAAGGAAAAGCGAAGAGAGCATGATGATGTTTGAGGCATTTTCAGTGAAATGGACAAAGGGGAGTGAAGGAGATGGGTTTGGGCTTTAGAGTTTAATCTGTTGCTCTCTTTCATTCTATTTTCTTTGTTCTTTCAGAATTGGTGATGAGAATTTTTGTCTGATTGAGCACATTCCTTCCGACCATCTTCATTGGTTAGGTTGTCCTATATTTTTCAACCAGTTGGGTTTGTAATTTCTTTCTCTGTTTCATTGATCTATTCTTAATTTGGTGAAGCATTTGTTGGTTTTTACCATTCTATTTCTCTTGGAAATTAATCAAGTTTGTTGTTATCTTGAAATGTTGGTTTCAAGATTTAATCTGCTTTGAAGATTTCAAGGTTTGCTTTTCTATGCATGTTCATTTTTTCCTGCAGTGTTGCTTTTGGCTTTGATTTTGCTCATCCATTGCATTCATGTTTATGTGTTTGCTCCAGTTCATTGTTTTGTACCTTCTATTGGGTGATTTGCATTTTGTCTTTGTTGCTCCTTCCAGCCTTTTTTTTTATGTTTAATTCACACGGATAATTATTTGTTGTTCCCCTTTGATTGTTTCAAAGTTCCTGGTTGTTTATTTTAAGTAGGTGTTTGATGTTTTACTTTTCCCTTTTTTATTGTTTTCGTTGCGCTGCAGGGATGTGTCAAGGTCTTCCATGTTGATGGTTTTAAATATAGGTGAGCTCTTTTTTGATTTCTTACTCTAAAATGCAGCATATGATATCTAAATTTTAACTCTTGATTCATTTTTTAGCATACATAATGATTATAAGACTAACCGTAACTTTGTTTATCGAAATTCATGGTTGGTGTAGTAGAGACGTGATCCTTTGGTGAACTTTTAGTATGTTATAGACTAATATACAAACTTGAAATCTGGAAATTTTCAGCTTGAGATGAGTTTTAAGGCTCTGATTTAGGGGGCTTGAAATCTGCTGTTCATATGCCAATGAGGTTTAGGTTTTGAGGTTCAGGGGTTCACTTCAGTTTTAGCCTCTTTGTAGTTCTAATGTCATGTTATTCTTATGCCAATGAACTATGACTTCGAATGATTAAAAGATCTTACATTTTGAGATATTTGTTTTTGCTGTTTCTTTTGCAGTGTTGTTATAGCTGAAGGTGTTCTTGGCAATGATAAGATATTTGAGAACAATGGTATTGCTCACTTTGATTTGTCAAAACCCTCTTTACCTCAGGATGGCTTTGGTTAAGCTGACAAAGGAGAACTAAAGTGGATTGCTACAATCTTGGGGAAGATTTCATGTTATCCCTCATGAAGATAATAAGAAAAGCAGTCAACTTGATCAAGTGAGCAGTCCTGTAAACATTTCAGTTTCTGTATTTTCTTAAACCTTGGCAATTCAGAATGATCTTAGGTTAACAATATTCAATTATAATGTCTTAATTAAGTCTAGAATTAATTGACCTTTTACTTTCTGTCAAAATGAGAAATGTGGTCTTCTAACAATAATTTTAATTACTCAAAGTGAAGCACCGTGCTTCATGAACAGAACAATATATATAACAAGTTCTACTCACCTTTTGCATGTCATGTTATTGTGCATACTAAATCCATTCACCTGTTTTTAAGGGGTTTTTTTCCGTTTCCTAAATAAATAAATGCATGTATCACTTTAGATTAACCCCTTTGATCTTTACTAATAATCAGAAGAAAGAAAGCTGTGATACAGGACCCTACAGATATTTTTGCTGAGAAGTTTCTTGAGAAAACTGATGAAGCTTTATAAGGTATTTTTGCCAATAGTAATTCTCTCTCTCTAAATTTTTATCTGAGCAGATTCATAGTCCTTCATTTGCTCTCATGGTTACAGGTAACTCCTCTTCATCTCTGCTACCTAAACCCTCTAGATGAATGAAGAAATCAGAGTAAATATATCAGCCATTGTTAGACAAGTTCCTCTCTCTCGGTGTTAATAAGTATCCTCTTTATAATACCTTTATAAACTTTTTTTTGGGGGCTGCATACTATCTTATAGACTTGATTCGCTACAATTATAAATATTATATATTCTGTGGTAGCAAGAGATTATAGTGATAGTGTTCTTGGACCATGCTCAGGACATAGTTTTCCATGTGATACAGTTTTTCATGTGAAGAATCAGCAGTTGTAAGGACCCTGAAGTGGGTGAGAGATGGGATTCGCTTAGGTTGAAGGTGATGTTGTACACATAACCAACAAGTTGAACTCCGATGCGCAGGATTTCTCACCTATTGGTGCATACATTGCAGATGCACGTTTTGCTAAAGCTTAATTTCAATTTGTTTCTTTTCACTATATATGCAGAAGTGGCAATTGTGTAAACGAACTAGCTAGATTTGGTTGATCTTTGGATGGGCAAATTGTTTGAATGGAGCGAGTGCCATCTTGGCCCACTAAAATCATATTATTTCTTTTCTTTTTATAATTACCAGTATTGTATGGTAACTAGCTGCTTTCATCTATTTTTATGTTTGGATCACCCTGCCATACATAGATTAATGCTAATATTTCAGTCAATAATGACTGACATTTATTCTTTGCACCTTCATATCAATTTAAAGGCTTTAACCAATGAAACTATTGCAGAAGTTTTCATATTTCTCATCCAATTATCTGTACCAATTTCAACTTGCTTACAATCTACTAATATAGTAGATCTTTACACAACCTTGTAAATCCTGCATAATCTTTTTTTTTTTGGGCACTAAAATCCTGCATAATCTTTACACAACCTTCTAAATCCCGCAGCGAAGCGCATGCAAAAAGACCTAGTATAAATATGTGTACTTGCTTGATCAAACATATCTTCAAATCTAACATTTCTTTATGTCTTAAAACAATTCTTGTATAAATTCCTTTGGTTTAATAACCACGATTTACCAATATATATAATTACAAGTCCATAAAGATTCATAAAATTAGCAAAGCAAGTAGTATATCTCCAAATTATCTAAATTCATGGTTGCTTAATCATTTAATACTAGTTTTCCATAAATAACATAGTATATAAAGCAACCAATAAATAAAATGCCATAAGTACCTTGTGACAACTATTCATTCATTCAATTTATCTCAAAGAATATGATTGAAAAATGTCACAAGATATAAATACAATTTATCCTAATTAGCATCACTAAAATTTCATGGCATCAGAACGGAATTATGATAAATATCTCAGAAATATATATAGCATGAACACATGCATATCAAATAATATCATGATTTCTTTAATCAGTCATGTGTGAACCAACTATATCATGATATAAGTGTCTTAATTATTATCAAGATCAATTCAAATGGACTTGCATGACTAATCACAAATTAAGAGAATAAAGTTCATTCTCAACACATATAAGCCGTTAAAAACATGCTTACGACATATGTAAGCCATAAATATATACTAATCGTGGGCATACTTTCATTTGAGACCATCATAATATCAACTTCATATGACCTTAAAACGGTAGCCAAATAAACTAATTTCAAAATATGTCTCAAAATAAAATTTATGACTTTCATATACGTTGACAATATTTGCGATAAAATGAGATCATAATTAGGCCAAGTTTAGCGCCTTACCTTATGGAATTTGCATGCACATACTCTTCTCTTCTACTGATCTATCTTTCAATATTTGCAAACAAAGTTGAGTCTCCATGTCCATATTGGCCACACATTGCAACTATTGGAATAGTTCAATCCATCAACGGATTTCCAAATTAAATTCACAATTTTGAAACATCTAAATGGGTTTGCTTCCATATCCATGACTTCTTTTTGGAATATCATGCTTCCAATTTATTTCTTCCACCTCCTTAAAATTGAAACATAAAGTTTCGGATAAAACCCTTTAAATTGTTGGAAAATATTGTGTAAGAAGGAGAAAGAAGAAATTAAAACGGCTTTGAGGCATGACCGGAAGTCACTTTCTTAGAGGGTTTTATGACCTCTAGGATACAACTAGGCCACAAACTCTCCAATCATAAGTAGTGAAAATGGTGAAATTGTCTCTCTAATTGCTCTTCTAATTCTCATTTTAATGACAATGTAGAGGTCCTTTATATAGTTGATGAATCAATTTGTCTTCTAAAAAAACACAACTTTTAATAGATACATGTATTTGTCTTTTGGACAAAGACAACCTTAAATAGATACATATCTTTTCACAAGACAACTCTTGATTCATGAATAATCACATTATTCATTAATGACTTTTCATCAACTAGATTATCATTGGTAAATGTAATATATATTTAAATACCAACAATTACCAACATTCTAAACTACCGACAATCAAACTTGTGTTCTCACCCTTGTCGAGGTGGAGACGGCTTACCACCTCAACCAATTATTCGTTGATTCTTAATTTAATCTTCAAGCATTATATATTTGCCTTTTTAATTAGGAACCTTGGGGAACATACAACAATTAATAAATGATAGGATGATCAAACCATATCATTTGTATAGAAATTAGTTTTTTCTTTTTGCACATAAACAACAGGATACTTTATTTAGTTAATTAAACTGAGCATTACATGGTTTTAGTAGCTGTATCATATCAGTAGGTATCATACGAGGTCTACACTCTACTCTCATTACACTACACATATCTAGATACAAAAGATGTTTAAAAAAAAGGCTGCACTTGATGAAATTCTTCTGAAGCCTTTGTTTCCACAACCCTTCTTGCAAGTAAGTCAGCTACTTGGTTACCTTCCCTAGTAGACAAAATGATAGCTCAGATTTGTAAAACCTGCTGCAACCCTAGTACACTCATGGTGGAGTAACTTCTTCCTGTTAAACAATTGAATAGAACATAGAGAATCAGATTTCACAATTAGATTAGAAATATTCAAAGATGCAGCCAATTGTAAAGCAAATCTAATACCCTGCATTTCAGCAATTGTGATACCCAAATAAACACAAAAAGCAGCCAACATAGTTCCAACAGAAGATCTCAGGATTCCCCCACAACCAGCAAACCCCGGATTCCTTAGGCATGAGCTATCCACATTTAACTTAACAAAATGAATTAGAGGAGGTTGCCAAGAAACAATGATTTGGTGATGAATTCTGGAAATTGAGTTTTGATGAACCTTAAACCGAATTTGCAGGAATGGTTGGATTTTAATATAACTTGTAAGAGCGTTTGGAGGTTTATTATGAAAAAGGGATTCGTTTCTTTCATTCCAGATTTACCAGACTATAAAAGCTAGGACACTCCCTTGAGGGACTCTAATACTATTGAAATTACTGTAAGTATTTTGATTGTGCAATTGTTTTAACAGTGTTCCACTGCCAATTTAGATTAGACCAAAACTGTTTATAAAAAGGGAAGTTAGAAAAGATATATGTGCTAAATCCTCAGGTTCTTGAAGACACATGTGACAGTTTGGTGAGGGAATAACTTTTTTCCTGAAAAGTTCTACACTAGTAGGTAATCGACTATGAGCAATAAGCCAGAGACAGAATTGTACCCGAGGTAAAACTTTAGTTTTCCAAATATAATGCCATGGAAAGGATGGTAGACTAGTCTTGGTATAGAAATGAGTTGGAGGGATGCAAAAATTACTAAAACCAAATAATACTAAATCATGCTAAAAGTTAAAAGAAAAGATTTTGCACCCCAAAACACAAATTAGAAAAGACAAAAATTTCCAATTATACTTCCATTTTTTTTTTGCTAGAACAAAGAAGAAATCATACTTCCATTAATTATCCTATATATAGCACCTATAATTTATAATCAAGAGATGTATATAATAATGTATGGCAAATTGGCAACTACAGTTGTTTAATTGATTTTTAAGACTTCACGTCTTTCAAATTCTTCAATTTGTGGCAAAAAGTTTAACAAATTATAATTAAAGATTGAACCCAACCAGCCATTGGAAGTAAAAAACATGATCGATCAACTTTTAATAAAAAACAAAATGAGTTATGTTTTGTCTATTTTTAGTTCAAAATGATGGGTTAATTTGACCATTTATATGGCCATTACATTATCTAATCATCAATCTCCCAAATAAAATCTACCACAACAAAGCAATTGAAAAAAAAAATTATATACATTCAATCACAAAATACATCCATAGCATCTATTAACCTCCCTTTCCCGGTTATCCTATCAATCCCTGCCATTAAGTCCCAACAATACCTACCAATTCTATTATAATCTAAACCAACATATTTTCTTCCATTTCTCAAATTCAGCTTGAACCACCATCTCCAATGAAAAATTCATTACTCCATTTTTTAATTCTTGGTTTATCTCCTTAATCACTTCATCTTCCAAACCCTGTTGTCCGACTTCCAATCCTGTATTTTTAAACTCTAGGTGCACCCTAGTATGTTCCTTCTCCCGCACATAAAATGTCATTGCATTGGTCTCTGCAAGCAAATTGTTCCTTTCACGTATATTGCTGGCTTGTTTATAATAAATGGAACATGCTAAGATATTATAGTATGTAACACTTGCATTGTCGTCCATGGAATGCCCGAACGTGATGTTGATATCCCAAATTCCTACCAAATTTGAGTCGGAGATGTTGAGATTCGATATTGTTAACGCTTTGGTTTCAAGAAGGGATGAGGGATACAAGAAATGAATATTGATAACGTCTGAGGTAAGACCTTCACTCCCCTCTCTTCCCTATACTTCCCATACTTTGCCTAACACATCATCTCAGCCTTTGCCACAAACAGAGATCACCAATGTCAGGACTCACCCTATGACAACTCGCTCTCGCAACAATATTTTCAAACGAAAGCAAGTTCAAATGGCTACCAAACACCCTATTGAGTTTATACATGAGCCGACATGTGTGACACAAGCTTTAAAAGACAGTGAGTGGCGAGCAGCAATGTCGGATGAATTCAATGTTTTGATTAAAAATGGCACCTGGCATCTAGTTTCTCCATCGGAAAATCAGAATCTCATAGACTGCAAATGGGTATTTCGTGTGAAGAGACATTTTGATGGTAGTGTTTCTAAATACAAGGCTCGGCTTGTTACAAAGGGCTTCAACCAACGGCCTGGAATTGATTTTACAGAAACCTTTAGCCCTATTGTTAAGCCTACAACAATTCGGCTAGTTCTCACTCTTGCTCTGCAGAACAAATGGTCTCTTCTTCAGTTAGACGTGAACAATGCGTTTCTCCATGGAACCTTAATGGAAGATGTCTATATGAGACAACCTCCTGGCTTTGTTGATCACGCTTATCCGAATCATGTTTGTAAACTTGACAAGGCTATTTATGGCTTAAAGCAAGCTCCGAGGGCTTGGTACAACACTCTCAAGTCCTTTCTGTTACAGTATGGATTTTTTCAATCACAATTGGATTCATCTCTCTTCATCTTTCGAAACAAAGGTGTGATTCTCTATTTTTTAGTCTATGTGGATGACATAGTTCTAACAGGCAATGACAATGTTTCTGTCAGCAATTTTGTCGATAAGCTTTCTACTGAGTTCTCTTTAAAAGAACCTGCTCCTCTGCACTTTCTCCTTGGTGTAGAAACCATATAAACAGATGATGGAATGTTGCTGCCTTAGCGCAAATACATGATTGATCTACTCACCAAAGCAAACATGTTAGATTCGAAACTTGTTGCCACTCCTATGAGCTTATCTAGCTCTTTAACACTCACTGATGGCAAGCAATTAGAAGATGGTAAATCATATCGGAGCTTGGTTGGAGGTCTTCAATATCTTGCTTTGACACGTCCTGATTTATCTTTCTCTGTCAATCGGTTAGCTCAATTCATGCACAAACTAACCGATGTTCATTAGCAAGCTTTTAAATGAGTCCTTCGCTATATCAAAGGCACTCTCAATCATGGCTTAATGCTTCGACACTCTACCTCAGTCTCTAATCCGATAATGGCTTACACCGATGCAGACTGGGCAGGTGATAAGGGTGACAGAAAATCCACTTCTGCCTATCTCATTTATTTTGCTGGGAACTTGATATCATGGAAGTGTTCCAAGCAAAAGACTGTTGTAAGGTCTTCAACGGAGGCTGAATACCGTGCCATTGCTTCTGCTGCTGCTAAACTTACCTGGGTTCAAAATCTCTTAACGGAGTTGCATGTTTCAGTTCTCAAAGCCCCCACTATTTTCTGCGATAATGTCGGAGCAACCAATGTCTCGGCTAATCCTGCGCTGCACTCAAGAATGAAACATGTTTCCATTGACTTCCACTTTGTCCGAGGCAAAGTCACAAATGGCCAACTTCATGATAACCATCTATCTACTCAAGATCAGCTTGCAAACCTGCTTACCAAACCATTATCTCGTCAGCGATTCTCACTGCTAGTATCCAAGATTGGTGTCTTCAATGGCGACTCCATCTTGAGGGGGCGTGTAAGATAATACAATTATCTCTTGAAGAATTCAAATTGCAGAATCAATCGAAGATTTGAAGAGTTCAAACCTGCAGAATATCCTGTAAGATTTTATCACTTTTAAATTTCAAAATTGTAAAGTAGTTGTAACAAACTCTAATACTCCAGCTACACTCTATATAAATGTAAACCAGCCATTCAATCAAAACACATCATTCAAACCTCACTCATTTGCAAGTCTTATAGAAAATGCCTGCTTAAGGATGGAACATTATCATAATCATAATAAAATTAGAAAAAAACAAATAAACTTAAGGATGGAACATCATCATAATTAAGAAGAAATGAATCAGAGAAATGAAATTCACTAAACAAATAAAAAATGTAATAAAAGAAAATTATAACTTACATCCAAACATTAAGTGTTTCGTTGTGCCAACAAAAGATGCTAAAGAGAGTTTCCTTAAGAGACCAATTAACTCTATAATAACACTATCTTCTCCACCCTTAACTAAATACATGACTAATCTAGTAGGGTGTGCATCCCACAACTTCATCTTCTTCCTTTGTGTCATTTCTGAAACAATCTGAGACTTAATAAACAACTTCATCATGTGCGTATATGTTGAATATGGCCCAACTCCATCGTAAGCAGCCATTAACTCATGACAAAGTTTTAGTTTCTAAGGTCAGAAACTTACTTATTATGATGCTACATAACTTTGATGATATGAAGTAAACAGTAGTGGGATTGAAAAAAAAAAAAAAGAAACCAAACCCATAAAGTTTGGCAAAAAAAAAAAAAAAAAACAAACCCATAAACTTAACAACTAATATTTCATCATATGAATATTTAAAATTAAGCCTAATCTTTTTGTATTTAGCAGTCGCGTGTTCAAATTAAATAAACCAATGTGGGAGCCTTTTTGTGTGATGGGAAGGCCTGGGTCGGCTCTCTATTGGGTTCGAGTCCAAGCCCAAATATCCCAGAAGATATATTGGGTTATAAAATGAGATTGAGACCAAGGTTAAAGAGAAAACGTTGGCAGCTATCCAAAGAACACTTCCTGCCGCAGGAAACGGATTACAACAGATGAGAAACTGAGGAAGATGAAAAAGATGAACAAGAAACCCAAAAACGTATTACTTTAAAGTAAAATGAATCAAAGAGCTTCTTTATTGATTAAGGACTTGTGAGAAAAAGATTCGGTGTGAGATTTGGGAGAAAGAAGAAGGAAACATTAAGAGCAATGGAATCAAAACTCAAAGCTATGACAATGGAGGAAAACATTGATTTGGAGAGATTGAGACTGATTTCTTGTTGTGTTGTGGACGATTAGGGTTCTTGAGAGCTTTGTGATGAAGATGGTGATGATTCTTGTGGTTGCCCTTATCGTCCTTGTAGTGATTATTGTTGCTTTTTTTTGCTACCGATGAACCCTTTTATAGCTTGCCTCTTGTCCGGTTGGAAGCTTTATTCGGCGACTCCTTGGCTCTTGCTTTTTGATTGATGCAGCAATTAGGCTTTAGGTCCAAGGTGGAGAATCTTCCGATTTGAGGAAGCTAACAAGGCCCTCTTTTAGTCTTGAAATCAGTCCCCTATTCTTGTGTTCATGTGTCACCATCGTCGATGGCTACTCTTCAATTTGGAGTTTGTTGAGGTTCCTCCCAAAGTCAAAATAGGCTTTGTTTTTTATTCCACCCTCTGCACCCAGCCGATTACCCCATTTGTGTTAAGGAACAACTTCCAAGCATAGTTGACCCTTTCAAGGAGGGTAATCGGAGGAGTTTCCTTCCTCTTTTGCCTTCCAAGCCACATCTCCCAATGAGTTTCCCGCTGTGGGCTTGGTCCACAGTAGCCCTTAGACCTGCAATGAAGATTAATTAGCACTTAATCCCTACCATAAATGGTTAAATGTTAAGGAATTTGAATTTAAGTAAAATCCTTCCCTTAGATGCTTTCCTCAGCAGGAAATCTGACATGCTGCAGCA
>AWWV01010624.1:0-51581 GCA_001974805.1 Corchorus capsularis | reverse complement strand
GTGATTATTGTTGCTTTTTTTTGCTACCGATGAACCCTTTTATAGCTTGCCTCTTGTCCGGTTGGAAGCTTTATTCGGCGACTCCTTGGCTCTTGCTTTTTGATTGATGCAGCAATTAGGCTTTAGGTCCAACGTGGAGAATCTTCCGATTTGAGGAAGCTAACAAGGCCCTCTTTTAGTCTTGAAATCAGTCCCCTATTCTTGTGTTCATGTGTCACCATCGTCGATGGCTACTCTTCAATTTGGAGTTTGTTGAGGTTCCTCCCAAAGTCAAAATAGGCTTTGTTTTTTATTCCACCCTCTGCACCCAGCCGATTACCCCATTTGTGTTAAGGAACAACTTCCAAGCATAGTTGTTCCTTTCAAGGAGGGTAATCGGAGGAGTTTCCTTCCTCTTTTGCCTTCCAAGCCACATCTCCCAATGAGTTTCCCGCTGTGGGCTTTGTCCACAGTAGCCCTTAGACCTGCAATGAAGATTAATTAGCACTTAATCCCTACCATAAATGGTTAAATGTGAAGGAATTTGAATTTAAGTAAAATCCTTCCCTTAGATGCTTTCCTCAGCAGGAAATCTGACATGCTGCAGCAGGGAATTGAGTTTTGTGCCTTTTGTCTTCATGCCTTTGTTTGTGTGATTAGTTGACAAGGCCTCAACGTCTTGGGCCTTTTGGGCCGAAAAGTGGACTTTGAAGAAGGCAAGCCCCCCAATGTGACATACATGTGATATGGGCTTTGGCCATATGTAAATAATGAAATGGTTGACAAGGCACGATGTGTGTTAAGGACCTTTGTCATATAAAGAAGAAAATTGCCCTTGTGTTATATGTGTTTAGGGACTTTAGTATAGATACCTCTGTGTTATATGTGTTTGAGGACTTTAGAAGGAGAATTGCCCCTGTGTTATATGTGTTTTGGGACTTTGGCGAGAGAGAAATGCCTTTAGGGATATGAGAGATATAAATATGAGGGTATAGATGACCCAACCTTGAGTATGCTTGGTGGGCTTTTGTGGGTTCTGGATCATCCCAATTTTGACCCCTAACAACCAATACCAATCAAATTGATGAAATTATGTGATTGATAACGAAATATACTACACAAATATTTAGTATGGAAAATTGAAGATTTTACCCATTAAGATTTAGCGAAACTGAGGGAAAAAATTCTGATTTCCCAATCAATTTATTTAGCTTGCAGATTTTGACCAAAAAGATTTAACCATAAAACTAAGATAAATTACATCTAAAAATACAGATTAATCTTTAAAAAAAACCCTGAAATAAATTGCACACTCCACAAAAAAAAAGAAACGGATTGTATATTTCACCTAAAAATGAAACAAATTGTAGATATGAAAAGATCGAGACCTGGTACTTCCATCTAAGAGATGGGTTGCTTAGCAGTAGCATCCAACGGAGGAGGGAATTTCTCCAAGGCACTACAACAATTGCAAAACAAAAGGAAAGACACAACTATTAAAGAAACCCAGAAGCCAAAATTGAAAGGAAAAATCGAAAACTGAGTTTTGATTTTGAGAGAAGAGGAGTCCTTTTTTTTTCTTTGATGGCAATGAATTTGATTTGCAATTAACCTAATTAATTCCACATATACGTGGGTGTGTTGTGGTCCTTTAATTTGGTGTATATATATTGTTATGAGCACAGAGCACACAAGAGCAAGTGAAAGTGCAAAGGTGTTTTGTCTTTGGTCATGGTCATAGTTGTGGCAAGGGGTCCCGCACACAACTAAGTTGTTTTCAATTCCTGCCCCATACGCCCACACACCTTCAAACACACATTATTTCCTTGTTTTGTTATAAAAATGTGTGAACACTGCCCATGGAATGCACAAAATTTGCAGATCAATATCCCATCCCTTCTAAACTCTTTCTCCTTTATATATATCCCTTAATTTCTGCCCATGGTCTGTTGCTTCATTAATTTTGGCATTCATAGTCTCTGTATTATTTACAGTATGGATTTTATCTATATGTTGATGCTTTGTGCCATTGATTAGTGTTGCCATACTTTGTTGCTGCTACTTT
This sequence comes from Corchorus capsularis, assembly GCA_001974805.1. Lineage (NCBI taxonomy): Eukaryota > Viridiplantae > Streptophyta > Magnoliopsida > Malvales > Malvaceae > Corchorus > Corchorus capsularis. The sequence goes on along the minus strand of AWWV01010624.1, from coordinate 49,537 downwards.
GAGCCTAATGACATGTGTGCAAGCATGCTTCTGCTTTGGTGACCTTGCATTATTTCTGAATCTATGTTTTATTACCTTAACGCCATGCTGGATTTTTGATCATCTTGTATACTAGAATGCACCTTACTTGGATGCCACCCTCTTATGTTGATTTGCATATTGTCCGGTACTGATGGCTTGTTTTGTTGGGCTTCCAAGATGCCTGTCATGTGCTTGTGGCATCCATCCTGCATGCTTTAAGGCCTCACTGGCATCTCCAAAGGGTAATTCTGGACCTTGTTCCCAATTTGGCCAAAACTAAATGTCCATGGCATTCCATGGCATGCCTTTGAATCTTTTCCGTGTTATTTGCTTGTTTATTTGCCTCTTCTGCCATTTCCTTTTTTTGCTTATGAAGAATCCTAGTATGTCGTCAACTTAATGATCATCTTTAAGTCCCATATGCCACTTGAGTGCTTGTGATTGCTGCTTTGATTTCCCATGGGTTTGGTGTTGTTCTGTATGCTCTTACTTGCTGCTATGATGCTTCTTTATTACTGGTCCAATTCCCATTTCAGGCTTGGGAACTAATCTCAAGTTTGATCCCTATTGGAACTAGACTAACTACTTCCCCTTCGGCATCCCATGCATTCTGTTTGTAATGTTATTCATTGGCCTTTGAACTTTGTTGCTCCACCTTGCTGTCTACTCTCTCAATTTTCCTTGTTGTTTATCATGCTAGATATACCATGCCTCTCGGTCCTGTATATTGCAATTTCCATAGGCTTTATTGCATTTTACCATTCTCTTACTTTGCTTACTGTTTCGCACCATCCTACATTAAATTGAGCATACACTAATTGATGGTGCTTTGCTCTAGACCTTGGGGGCACATTTCTGTTTGGTACCTTTCTTTTCTGTCTTGCAGGCTTCTTCAACTTCATGCTCGCCCATGGGACATGCATTCTCCAAAGAAAGTGTCAAGGAAAGGGTCGGGAAGAGACTAAGCTCCCACTTGTACCTAAGCTCTTTTAACTTTTGTCCCAAATGAACAAACTTGTTTCTTTTTTTTTCTCTTTTTTTTTAATTTCAAGGATATGTATACTTTACAATTTAATGAAGGTAACTGATTTTACTCACTTAGCTACAAGCATTCCCCAAGTTGTATTAAAAGCATTCCCCAAATCAAAGTTAAAAGGTTAACTTTAACAAGGAAATTCTAAATGGCACCAAGCCTTTCCCAATGAAGGACTAAGCTAAATATGCAAAAGATGCCGATTTACTAATCTTAAAATAAAATGCATCTTTCTTTTTATCTTTTCTTATTTACCAAAACAGTGCAATCTTAAATGCAAACTATATAAATATGCTAATGTGGGTTAGTAGCTAACTAAAAAATGACCAAAATACCCCTAGCAGGAAAATGACTATTATACCCTAACGGAGAAAATGGCCAAAGTTACATTTATTCAAGAATATAAAGTGGGTGTCTACACTTTCCAAGTTGGATATTTGAGAAAATGTTCCAACATATTCAAGAGCCATTGATCGCCCTCCGGAATTATACCCAAAGAACCACTATGGACAAGACTATTAGAAGAGCCACTTTACAAAGATGTCAAAAGCTATCTGGCTGTTAGCAAAAAAAAAAAATCGTGAGGACAACACTTTAAGTGTATTTGCAATACTAGAGTGATATTGGAACTATTCGCTGTCATTAGCCTCCATAGTGGGCCAACCCGACTCGAACAAGTTTGACTTGTAAAACATAAAAAAAAAAAAGAAATGTTAAATACTAAATTATATATGAATGGCACGATTTGTACTTTTCATTTGGTACAATCTGATGAATCGTTGAATACTAGTATTCTATTTATAAATAATTATATTTAAGTGGCACGATATGAACTTTTCACGTGGTGCGATTTAAATAGTCGAATACTAGCATTTGTGTTTATAAATAGATTGTTACATTCCTTGAATGTAGGTAAGTTTTAGTTGAAAATGTGTTCTCCGTCATCTTTGGACAAATTTATTGTATAAGAACGTAAGATAAAATATATTTATAAAGCGACCCCATTAAAATATTTTTTTAGCTACGCCATTGGATGTCTGCAACCTTGCTTCATTTTCAATTCTTTGTTTCCTTTGCTCACCAACTTTGTCACTGATGAACAACTTTTTCTTCTTAAAATCTTCGGGATAATTCCACAGATATTGTTTCACTATCACGAGCTGTTGTGGAGAAGAAAGAATCAAGAAGGGAGACCCATGAAGTAATGAAGGAAAAGTGTTCAATTCCACTTGCAGCAAGTCTGTATAAGTCCTAATCAACTCTTAAGATGTTCCAGGCACAATGAGGAGCAAATGTTGGAATTTTTTGACATATTCCTCTAACTTGGACATGAGAGACTCCACGTCCACGTTGTCGTGAAACTTCATCCTCTTGATAATACCTCTTCGCCTTCTGTGTAAATTCCACTCATCGGAAAATTTCTTCAGTTCTTCGGACTATTCCTCGACTGGTTTATCAGGTCGTTTATCTCCTTCCTGACTTGATCATAAGTCTATATAAAAACTCTATCCATCAACCAACCAAATACCGAATCAAATGAGATCGTGAAATTCGAAGAAGAGGCGATCGTCGATGCTTTTACATATTAAAAGCAGAGAAAAAATCCCTACAAATTTGACAATCGTCGATGCTTTTAGCTGTTGATTTTAATCCGAACAAGAACACTAGAGAGATACTAAAGATTAAAGGTGTGTAGATAAATATACCTCTTCAATCTTCTCTGCAGTCGTGTTGCTTAGGCAGCTAGGTCTTTGCTTTAAAGGTACTTTCTTCACTGCTTCAACAATGGACATCGACGGACCTAAAGTAGAGGGATTCGGAGGAGATGAAGCTCCCTCAATTTCTTGGTTTCCTTGACTGTTCTCCATCTTCTAAAAGTCTGAGAGTGAGATGTCAGAAAATTGGGGAAAGATTTAAGGAAGATTGGGGAAAGATTGGGAGGAAGAGGAGAGTTGAGAAAATGATGTGGTTCAGGAAAGAAAAAAACAGAGCAGGAGAAACGCGAATATGAGCAGAGAATTGGAGGGAAAGTTCGGTTAGAATTGTACGTTTTATACTATATATATATATATATATATATACTTGGGTTCAGAGCTTTCGCCCTACCCAAATGACAAATACAAGCTGTACTCACTTGTTGGGTAGTAATTTTTTTATTTTGGTTTTTTAGTATTGTAACTATGAAGTAATTTCTTTTAGAAGAAAAATAAAGAAAAACATTTCATTTGTCATTAGAGAAATAAAATTTTCCTTAGAAAAAAATTTCAGAACGTCTCGACTTGAAAGCACACCCCAATATTAACAGGCAGAGACTCCCATCAAAGTAAAAAGAAAGGCTGAAGCTGAATCAAACCGAAGCAACCCGTTGAATATCTTGTTAGGGTTTTGGGGGCGATTTAGTTGGCAAAGGTTTCAAGAAGCAAAGGTTTCAGTTAAATATGTGGCAGTTAATTGGTTTTTGAATGGGTGTTTGTTAAATTCTACTTGTTGGAATAGTTTGTTGAATGGGTTTTCTTTGTGCAATGACTTGAAGGCTTATCGCTGCATGTTTGATAAAATGCCAGAGAGAAATGCAGTTACTTGGACTTCTATGATATTTGGATATGTAAAAGTAGGGTGCCAAAGAGAAATGCAGTTACTTGGACTTCTATGATATCTGGATATGTAAAGGGTTGTAAATGAACCGAACACGAACGAACACAAACAGGAATCAGGCGTGTTCGTTTATTTTTGACCTGTTCGAACTCGTTCGTGTTCGGTAAGAATTTTTTAAGGGTCTGTTCAAACTCGGTTCGTTAAGAAAATTACATGTTCGTGTTTGTTTGTTTTCTGTTCGGTTAAATAGTCACATCCGCGAACAACAAACGAACAAGCTTTTTGAACGCCAATAGAACATGTTCACGAACAAATATTACATACTAATGAGCAAAAAAATTGTTCATGAACACCTTCCCAAACATTAATCAAACGAAATACACAAACAAGCATATTCACAAACAATACGTAAACAACCTACAAATTTAATATACTTAAATCAAAAGAGTAGCAAATTTCATTTTGTATTTTCCACAACAAATTCCACCAACAAATCTTCATAAATCACCTGTAATAGAAATTAAAAATTTAGTTAGTAATTTAGTTGCCAACAGAAAAAACTAACTATACATAAAAAGGTTAAATATCTACCATTCTCCAAAGATTTAACAACCTTAATGTTTAGTCGTGATTTCAAAATTTATTTCCCAAATTGTTATACTTTTAAACTTATTTCCCATTCTATTGCATTTCTTGCCACATCATCATATTTGTCATATTTTTTACTTTTTGCAAAAAAATAAAAAATAAAAAAAGGATAGCGCTTGATTAAATTTAAATGGATTCATGATGAGCTTGGTAATTAAGGCCAAACCAACAAGCCAAATCCTATAACGCAAAATGCCAAGACCAGTCCCTACACCAACCCTTACACTGCATTGAACCATGAGAATTCACCATCTGCAATTCTTCACCATCTAGCATTGTCCTTCACCAGTAAACATTGTTGTAGTCTTCATCGTTTTATTTGTGACCATGAGAGTTCACCATCTTCACCAAATTTATTTAATTTTCTAAAAAGAAATTCATATATAATTGGAAATTTTGGGTTTGTATCAATTTGGTTTTCCAAAACTTGATTTTCTAAGATAATTTTTTGGTATCATGAATTCTGAGTTATATTTCAATTTGTTGGGTATTTTAGAGCAATAATAAGATACAAAGCATGCCTCAATCTTTAAGAGTACTTAATGCTAAGAGTACTTTGAGGAGCAAGAGGAAATTTAGAGAGGATTTTGTAGTTTTATCCGAATTTAGGTTTTGGTTTTCTTCAACCTCTGTTTACCTTTTTTCTTTTCCTAAAAATTCAGAAAAATATGATATGAATGATGATGTGGAAGAAAATACTATAAAATGAGAAATAAGTTAAAATCTATAATACTTTGGGAGATAAGTTTTCAAAACATTATACTTCTGTTAAAAACTCGAATAATAGTAGGAGCAAACAGCCGTTCAAGTTCCATGCCATCTTGATTTCTCCACATTGACTTAACTTGCAAACCTTTCAAACCGTGGGATCATCAAGTGTGGCACTTGAAAAATCATTTATGTAGGGATATGAAGCTTTCTCATCCAGTTGATTCTGAGCCCATATCAGCATTTTTAGTAAATAATGAAGAAAGAAAAAAGAAGAAAGAAGGATCTGAAAAATGAAGAGAAGAAAAAGAAAGCATGGAGGGAAGAAAGGGGAGAAAATGGTGAAGAAGAAAACACTCAGAAAGAGAAAAAAAGTAGTAAAAAAAGAAAAGAAGAAAATGGGAAGAATAAAGAGGAAAGGAAAAGGGAGGAAGAAGAGAGATAAAAAAAATTTAAGAAAAGTCAAAAGATATTTATGACCAACCAATCAATATTTGACATATGACTGTAGGGAGTAAAAAAATAGTGGAACTCTCTAGAATCTAGTTTTATTAGGACCAAATCCAATTTAATTACGACCAAACCGTCCGGCTAACCAAATCAATATATAGTGTGAACAATTTTAAGGGGCACGTGGCGTGTTATAGTTGGCTCCATCAATATAAAGTGACGAAAATAACCTCAAAAAGTAAACGAAATAACCAAAATGGCTGCCCTTAAACAAACCGTAATGCCCTATGATCAATACCTAAACAGTGCCTAAAAGCTAACATGGCCAATTTCGGTGCAAGTTAACCCAACGGTTTTCCGTAATGGACTCTGTATACGTTACAGATTGTATTTAGTTTTACAAAATTTGATGTAAAATTAGTTAAATTTTTTGTTTCTCATAATTTTTGTTTCCTCCAACACTCCCTATAAATTTAAATGATGAGAGGGAATTTATAAATCCCTTCAAAGTATCTATAAGATCGATGAATTAAGAAAAAAAAGAGGCAACATAATAATAGTATAAATTTTGCATAATGTTTATATTTATCATAAATTAAATTGTTCATCATTGTTTTTATAGTCCATTGTAAAGGTGTGCACTAATATCATTTGATTTGTAATAAGAAATAATTTTTCATCTAAATATCTCGGACAAAAAATCAAAACTTTACCACCTTACTAATAAGGAATGATGATTGAATATCGATTGGCTATCTATTATTGTTTACAAAGTTTGAGCATGCTTTAAAACAAACATATTGTTCAATTTCCATATTCTCTACAACATATATATATATATATAAACATGGTTTAAAGTCTGTAAGGATATCAATAATAGATACCAGTTTAGGCTCTATTACTGATTATAATAGTTGAGTATAAACTCAGACGTAGAGATTGTTCAATTTCCATTTTAATCCCATTGAAGATTATCTTATCATAATATGAAATTAAGATCATAAACATTTAAGTGTGGTTAAAACGTGGTTTGAATTTCAAATGATTGAGTCAAACCCCCCAAATGGCAAAATCTTATAGAGATAAAGTTAGGAAATAGTTGAATAGAGGAAGACTGGAAGCATATCATCTGAACTTAGCATCTTGGAGTTAATCAATTGTCTACCATCCCCTACTGAGTAATTTAATTAATTGTCATTTCAATAGGAAAATAGGTTTAAAGTGAAATCATGTCTACAAAACATTTCAGTCACTCAAATTTTGATGGTCAAACCCCAAAATTTGATAGTCAAACCCCAAAGTTTGATAGTTGAACCCCAAAGTTTGATGGTCAAACCTCAAAGTTTGATAGCCAAACGTCAAAGTTTGATAGCCAAATGTCAAAGTTTAATAGTCAAACCATGTTAAACCTTATTAATTGAGGCACCCACCACATTTTTACCCAAAACTGTGTTTTTGTCCAAATTTTGATGGTCAAACCCCAAAGTTTCATGGTCAAACCATGTTAAACCTTATCAATTGAAGCACCCACCACATTTTTGCCCAAAACTGTGTTTTTGCCAAATTTTGATGGTCAAACCCCAAAGTTTGATACTTAAACCATGTTAAACCTTATCAATTGAAGCACTCACCATATTTTTGCTAAAGTATATATATATATATATGTATGTATGTATGTATGTACATGTATTAATTTAATTTTAATAGGAATGGTCAATGGCTACATAAGAAATTAAAGATGCTTAGTAGTTAGTGCATGATATCTAAATATTAATGGTTGACTTGAGCATAATTTCAATTCTCAAACTTTTTAACAATAATAGATAATCAATCAATATTCAATCATCATTGCTTATAAGTAACGTGGTAATGTTTTGATTTTTTGTCCAAAATATTTAGATGAAGAATTATTTGTTATTACAGAACAAATAATATTAGTGCACACCTATAAAATTGACTGTAAAAACCATGATGAAGTAGTTTATAATAAATATAAACATTATGCAAAATTTATACTATTATATTGTCTAATTTTTTCTTAATTCATCGATTTATAGATATTTTGAAGGGATTTATAAATTCCCTCTCATCATGTTAAATCTGTAGGGAGCATTGGAGGAAACAAAAAATTAAACTAATGCCACATCAAGTTTTGTAAAATTAAAATTGAAAGTTGGAATGAAGGGAAGGGATGGTAGAAATTTGGTTCTAATTCAATTTTCAAAAAAAAAATGGTGGGGGCTAAAAAATTTGGAGGGAAGGAGGGGCAGATGAAATTTTGGTAGTAAAATTTTATAAATATTATACTTTCACCTTAAACTCCTTTTTCTGTTGATGTAAAAAAAACCTCAATTTTCCTATTGACTATTGTTCAACATAATGCCACAAATTAAAAAAAAAAGATATATAATTTCAAAGAAGAACAACAGTCTATTCATAATGATTTTTTAAGAAATAATTATTATTAATTGTTAATATTATATATATATATATATATCTATCTATACTATATACAAAAGTACGAGTTTTGAGAAACTTTTGAAATACCTATTGTACCCTTATTTAACTTTTAAAATACCTATTATATCCTTACTTATCTAACATATTTCTAAAAATTGCCATTATGCAATTAATTTTTAATTTTGTTAATTTGCATTTAGTTATCTATATCTATACTATATATAAAAGTATGAGTTTTGAGAAACTTTTGAAATGCCTATTGTACCCTTATTTAACTTTTGAAATGCCTATTATATCCTTACTTATCTAACATATTTCTAAAAAATATATAGTTTTTCATTAAACAAATTACTTATATTTCGGTATTTATTTTCTTTGTTTTGGGGTTGGCAATTGATAAGAATATGGCTCTACACTTTAATTTCTCTCTTGCAAACTTCCATTTTTTTTTCAAACTTCCCAACTCTCCAATTCTCAATACCAGATAATTAAATGGATTGAACGGAGAGAAAAACCGAAAATGGCAATATTTCCTCTCCTGTGGGCCTATTCACCGTTATGAGAATTCATAAAGACAAACCACTATTTTCATGTTTTCATGTACAAAGGGGCACAAAATCCAAATGTAGTTTACATACAGTAAGGCTTGAACAAAAAACCATTAGGTTTTAAGAAGTATGCACTTACCATTGAGCCAATGACTCAAGTGCAATGACTTGTTTTTTGGCAAAGTCATTTATTAGTATTTATTTAATGCGTACCATTTATTTATTTATTTATTTTATGTTTTTATGAACAATATTTAGCGATAGTTTCACAAAGACTAATCTTAAATTAAAAAAAAAATAGGGTAAGTAATGAAACTTAAGATTTATTATTATAAGGTTTTTAGTTTGAAAATAATCACACTAATTCTTTATGTACAATTGACGGGTCAAACGATCCAACCGTCGGATTATATAGTGTAAAAATTAATTAACAATATCCTTATCAATTTTTTTTTTTTCGAATATCTCAGCCTTATAATTTATAATGTAAAGTCGGATTATTTTGTTCAAGAATTAATATAATTAATTAACAATATCCTTAAATCAATTTTTTTGTTTTCTTTTTTCCGAATATCCCAGCCTTAAAATTTATAATGTAAAGTCGGATTATTTTGTTGAAAAATTAATATATCCGATTAATATAATTTTGGAATTGGACTAATAAAATTTAATTTGATCTCTATATATTAATATAAATGAAATTCTAATATAGATAAAATTTTATACTCACTATATTATACTCATAATGGGTAACGTGCAACGCACGTGGAAGTGAAAACTAGTATATCAAAGCGGTACAAAATATATACATATATATCAAATAATATTTAGTAGGAAGGAAATAAGGAAAAAAAGAAAGAAAATAAGAACTTAAATAATAATTACTACTAAAAAGGATTTGAGATGACAATATTACCGAACAATTAAATTTAAATTTTCAATATCTACCCTAATCTAATTCTCTGTTTTATTCCTCCAACCAAGAAGAAGCCATCAAACTCAGTGTCTTGCTTGCCTCAATCTACTAACATATTCATCAAAGTTTTTAGTCTTGTTTTCATTCAAAAAAACAAATACCCTCAATCCCCAAAGCATATATAATCTTTTTCTTTTCAAACCCATCTCCAACCATGGTGGTTGGTGAAGAGATCATCCAATGGTTCAGGCTCGGCAAGCCCATTTCGATCTTATACCTTTGGCTTCTTCTTCGCCAATTTTCGTTGCACCAACAGGATTAAAGAAGAAAACTTCCAAGATCAGATTTAGGTAACAATTAATTTGGTGAAAAAAAACGAAAGATGATTTTTTTAGGCTATAGAAAATATATGGCATAAATATCACTTTGCACCCTTAAGTTTGTACAGACTGCCAGTTTGCATCCAACTTTTTTATTTTGACCAAAATGCATCCTAAAGTTTTATTTTTGTGCCACTTTGCACCCTCTGTCCGGTAGGACAAAACAAATCGATCATGGCGTCCAACATGGCATACCACGTGGACAAAAATAACACGTGGCATGTATCCTTTTGTGCACGTGGCATGCCACGTGCCACTTTTTGAAACATGTGGCATGCCACGTGCCACTTTTTGAAACATGTGGCATGTCACGTGTCACTTTTTGGTACACGTGGCATGACATGTGTCACTTTTTGGTACATGTGGCACGACTTTTTGATATATGTGGCGTGCCACATGTCACTTTTTGGTACACGTGGCGTGCCACGTCGGAAACCGTGATAGAATCATTTGTCCTACCATGACGGAGGGTACAAAGTGGTACAAAAATAAAACTTTAGGGTGTGTTTTGGTCAAAATAAAAAAGTTGGATGCAAAGTGACAGTCCGTATAAACTTAAGGGTGCAAAGTGACATTTATGCCGAAAATATATTACAGAAAGTTTGTGGTTGAGTAATAATTATTCATAGAAACTTACGAACTTTTAACAATAAAGGGATCATCATGGCCTCTATGTTGACTTATAGAAACTATAAAAAAGGACGATGATCTTTATTTAGATGGGTAAAAACTAGACTGGATTTGTTCTCCATCTTCTATTTGATAAATAGTTGATTGGAGGCATAGAAACAGATTTTTTTTCTCTGGTTGAGGCGATAAAAACAAAAAAAGAAGGGTGGTTATTATTATATTTTTTAACCAGAGTTTGGTGGTTAGATGAGGTCATCAAAGTTTGGAGTTAAATTCTCTCTCTAGTAAAAACTTGTATTTCGCTGTTACAAGTAAAATCTTCATTTCAATGGTCCATATATATGTGTGTGTATATATATATCTATATATAATGTTTAATACTCAGAGAAATTACTAAAAGGTCAAATTGAGGATTAATGTGGTGCCACCTTTTGACTTTTTTTTATCTTTTCTCACTTTTCGGATGACTAAAAAACTCCTCTATGAGTTTCCCCCTTACTTTTCCTGCTACTCTTTCTAGTAATTACTTATTTTCCTTCCTTAATTGCTTTTCATTAATGTTTCTCCCCCCTTTCTTTTTTCCTCCTACCAACTCAGTTGCTACTTCCTTTCAACTCCTCAGTGCCGATCAATCTTCAGGTTTGCCAAAAATCAAACATTTCATTACTCCCCTCTGTTTACACCTTCACATCTCTTTCCTTTTTCTTCTCCTTCCCCACCCTTCACCATGGATCATTCAATGTTCTTTCCCTTCTGAATTAAACCACCCTTTCTTCAATGCGTCTGTTATTATCCAATTAACACAATATTCTATTCCCTCTTTGCACTTCCTATTACTTACAAATAAAAGCATGTTCTTTGACCTGTTTAGTTTTACATGTCTAAAAAGTTAACTTAGACAATATTAAAACTAATCCATTTAAATTGCATTTTTACTGCAAGTTTATATAATTTAATCAATTAATCAAGCACCATTATAGAACAAAGAATGTCCGTGGACATTGATTATATTAATATCCTTATTCAATCAGTTAATCAAGCACCACTCTAAAACAAAGAATGAGCATAGCACTAACACGGACTAATATGACTTGTCATCTGATTAATTCATTTTGTAATTAGGTAGCTGGCGTGAGAATCAAAAGCTAATTGGTTCCAAAGGAAGCTACTAGAAAAAAGAAAGCAAAATAAGGACTTTTGGTCTTCACTCTTCAATCAATTTTAAATAAAATTGCAAAAATACAAGTTCTGAAAGAAATTATTTGAATGTTTCCCAGTTGTTCTCAAACTAAAACAGCAAAAACTTGGCAATTATTAAAGGAAATAATAGTAATAGACACGTTATTACATGGAAAGCTATAAATTAGTTGAACAATCTAAACCTTGGAAAGCAAGTAAAACAAACTTGAAAAGTCATATGCCAGATTTTGGATGCACCTTCTTCTTCTTCTTAACCTGGCAATGAAAGTCATTCATAGTAGTCATGCACCCAAACTTCCTCTTCATCTCTGTCCACATACTCACTCTTGGCCTGCTTTGGCCACTGGTAATTTCTTTCTTCATGAGATTGCATTCCTTCTCTAGCTCCTTCACCTTGATGCTCATTTTCTCCATTTCAATCCTCACCTCATCCCCCTCCCTGCAACTCACGGTTGATTCTTCCTCTTCTTTTTCCAACAATTTGTCATCGGAAACTTGCTGCGGCGGCGGCGGCAACTCCTTTGTGAATACTATGTCTCTCAGCTGCAACTGTGCCATAAACAATACCCGCACTACAACTCTGACCGGTAATCTTTCATTCTTGGCTGCATGTTCACAAGCTTCAGGAGACATTTTTCGAAAATCCAAAACCCTGCAAATCTCTTCCTTTTCCTTGTCTGTAAGGTAAGTATGCTTGTCCAAATATATGTCAATAGCTCTGTATATTCCATCAGAGCTCCTCTGCACTCCTAATGCGGCTGCAGAGGACATCTCCGCAAGTGAGATGAAAGTTTCTTTCATTAAATGAATGTCACCTGCAATTTCTGCCAAGAAGTCTTCTAACAGTTCAGCCACAGTTATAAACCCGGAAATATTGGAGCTACTGTAATTACCATAGAAGATTTTCAAAATCCTCCGTAAACACTCAACATCATATTGCACTTCTCTGGCATCATAGCCTTGAGAAAGGATTAATAGGTCCTTCACTTTTGCCCTGTCCAGTTGCTTTCCAATCCTAATCTCAAACCCATTCCTGCAAGCAGAGCAAGCTTCCAAGTCAATTGCAGAATGGAGCATTTCAAACAAAGATAAGCAAGGAACAAGTTCTCTTCCTTGAGGCAAAAGTCTCTCCAACGTTTCGATGGCATTTCTCCGAGATTTCCTTTTGTAAATTGACATGGTCTCCCCTGTGAAGTTACAAGAAAAGATCCACTTCTTCGCGTATCGATAGATAGAAGCAGAGATGTACTCTGGTGGGATTTGATGTTGATTCATTGCATAAATGATAGGTTCATATAATTGGAGTGGAAATGTTGTTATATCCTCTTGCCAGTCAAGAGCAAAGAGCCTTCTCTTTGCATTAGGCCTATAAGTGTCATCACTATCTTCAGTATCACCAAAATTCCCTAAACTCTCTATTGGTTCCCCAAGTAGTTTGGGATTCTCCAATGCCTTGATAATCATAGCCTGTAAGCAAGCTTCAAATAAACCCAGTTGCATAATTTGTTGAAGGAATTTCTCAGACACGCGCAACGCCTTGATGATTTGGTTCCAACTAGGGAGGACTTTGTGTTCAAAGAAGGTGACAGCTTTGCTTAACAGATTGTTAGTGCTGTGATTTTCATCCATCCCTAAATAGAAGGCCAAGCAAATAAGTGGGATAATGTTGTCAGTGGACATGTGTACTTCATATCCGTGGCAGAATCTCGCAACAAGTTGAAAAATCTCCATATCAGCTGGAATGTCATGGAGTAAGCAAGAAAGGCCTTCATCAGGATTGTCTTTAAGTAAAGCAGCTGCTTTAGCCGATTTTGAGGCCAGAAGTTCCTGGATGATTATGAACAGATACATATATATAGTATACAAATTATATTGTAAGGGAGAAATAATGTATCAAATGAAGGTGTTCCTTTGGGAAACATCACTCACTTTGTCTAGGGTAAAAGGAAAAGTCCCAACATGAACCTTCAATTCTGTTGAAGATGCAGACTTGAACAACCTGATATCAAGAGCAAAAAGTAACTCCAAACTTCCTAAACAAAAATAATTGCAATAAAGCAGAAAGGAATTGAGTTGAGTTGCAGAGGATGACTTATTACCATGAAGATTTGTCTTTGTATATGCTTGGATCAGTAGCCATTTCTGCAGTTTCAGCTTCTCAATCAAAATTAAACTGAAATTCTGTGTTTTCAGCCCTGTTTTTGTATAAAGTTAAACCATTTTCCATCATATCATACTTGAAGAACAACATATTCATAACTATAGATTCACCTGATATTCCAATAACAAAAATTGCTAAAAAAAATGATCGCATAATTCAAAGTCAAAATTGATCAATCATATCATGTAATGTAATGTACCCAAGGAAAACCCACCAAAAAAGAAACTGTGGAAATAGTCTTAAGAGATTGGAGTTACCTGTAGGCCTGGCAAAGTCACAGAAAGAAATGCTTAAGTTTTTTGAGGGAAAGAAGAAATCTTTAATTAAGTCTGGAAAAGAGACTGAAAGAGGAGCAAAAAGCACTACTTCCTTCACGTCATCGCTACGTTCAAATGTTCAGCAACGTTAAAATCAATGATATATTAGTTCCTATTCTTGTGGAGATTCTGTTATTTAAATATTTTGAACTCAGCTTTTTATATGGAAACGTCTCTACTATGCAGCCTCTCTATATTTAAATTCTTTTGTAGACAGATTTTTCATTTTTATAAAGATATTTTAATTTAATTAAGAAACTTTATTTTTAATTTTGATTATTACATCCACAAGCAATTTTTTTTTTTTTTGAGGGGAAAGCAAAAATCATTGAATTAAGGTGTCTTGATTACAAATAGCAGGCAAATAGCCCACCCAAACAATTGTGTTTGATTTGGCTTACTGGTTTGGCATACAGCCCAAACAAGCCACTCAAATGCCAGCAGAGTTCATTTAGAATGGGTTCCTAACTTGTCAAGGTTCATTGCAATCCACTTCTAAAGCAAATTTGTTAAGGCTTAATCCTTCTTTAAACAATTACTACTATTTCATAAGTTGGCTTCTTAAGTTATTTTTGTTATAGCTGAAGAATTCCAAAACTTATAGCTTAAGCTTTGCTAATTAATCACGAAAATTGAAAACAAAAATTTAGTCATGCTTGCCAACTCCACAATTAAAAAAAAAATTAAAAAAATTTGACAAGTCCTTGGTGCTACATCATGTTATAGGCTAGGATTCGGTTATGGCAAGAAAGGACTCAACCTTATGTATGCATTAACGATTTCTTTCTCAACATTTTAATATAAAAATTATATGCTAATATGTTTTTAAATTGTTGCGTGATGTAGGATAATAATAATAAGTAATCCACGTCACGGATGCTTTTGCAACATGTGGTAGGTGGATAGGGTGGCTCACAAGATCTTGCATGTTTTTCTTCAAATTATGTATTTGTTTCTTGTTAAATTTTATGTTATCAAGTTCCTTCACGGACACAAATTTATTTGTTTCTTGTTACATTTCAGTATTGGTATATTGAACCTTGAAAAATGATGCTTTGGTAATCCTTTTAAGTCCAAATTTCCAATTTGAAGTCCAACTAGTTAAAGTCCAAATTTCCAAAACTTATAATCGGCGATATGATCTATTTTTGTTATCAAGTTACTATATTATATTCTAATGATATGAAGCTTTAGTTGTTAGAAATGTGCTTGTGCTTTAAAATTGTTCTCATAACGATTATTTTTATCGTTGTGCAATATCTTAGAAGAATTAATTACATGAAAACTTAATAAAGTGGTTGTGAAAAGTACAAGATTTCAGAACAATATATTCTTATTGTTTCAAAAATAAAATTGTTTTTGTAACGAATTTTTGTTGTTGTTGTGTAATATCTCAATAAAATCGTCTACACAACAAATTAATAAGTGGTTGTGAAAAGATTAAGTTTTTACAACAATTTTTTTAGTCGTTTTGTAATTAAAATTGTTTTTATAACGATTATTTTTGTAGTTGCGTAAGGTGTTAAAAATATTGATTGCGTAACAACCACTACAAGAAAACAGATCTTTTGCTACGGACAAAATCCGTAGCAAATTGACTAAAATCCGTAGCTAACACATATCAGCTACGGAACGTCCGTAGCTGTGTCCGTAACAGATACCCCCGTCGCTAATAAGAATCTTGCTACGGAATGAATATGTCCATATCAAATACCACAGTTAGCTACGGATGAATCCCGTAGCAATTGTTTGAGTGTCTATAGCAGATACGGTAAACGGAAGCTAACGGATGACTTGAATCCATCAACTTTGTTCGTAGCAACGCCGTGTCATGTGCGTAGCAAATTACCAAAAGTCAACGAACACATAAGTTGACTAGTCGTAGCTATGATTCAAATGTCTGTAGCAAATGCGTAGCTACTATATTCTAACCATAACATAGTGTCTGATGCAAAATTGTAATGTCTGTGGCAAAACGATATATGTCCGTAGCCATTTTTTTAAACTCTAAAATAACATCTGTCGCAAATGTTTAATTGTGCGTAGCTAATAGGTATACATTCGTAGCCATTTTAATGATATTTGGCATTTTGATATAATATCTATATATTTAATAATTACAGCTTTTTACAAATGTCATATAATGTAAATAAAATTAATATTATATATTACTCTAAATATCCAATATTTTATATATAAGATTTCCTAAAATTGGAATATTGTATATATATACAAAATAAAGCAAGTCAAAAGGGCAAGTATTTGAGAACAACATGCCTTCACCATAAATAAGGCAAACCATATCAAGTGTTTAAATACTGAGCAAAGTCTACAATAATAACAAAAAGATGTTTAAATACCATTCCATTAGACCAAAAAGGGTCATAAGTCAAATTGGTATTGTTCCCAATTGCCTAATGCTCCCACACTCAGCCTCATATATGCTGCAAAATAACATAAATCCAGTTTAGAATAGATATTCAAGGCGTTATAACTCCAATAGGAGAAAAGGTTAAAGGACCCATTTCCAATAATCAAGCAATAACAGTAGGTGTACTACTAAAAACAAACTCAATCCTACTCAATCAAGAAGCATTTCTAAGTAAAATAACAGTAGGCTAAATGTTCAAAGTTTCACTTTTATGCTAATAAACAGCAGTACAAGAAGTAAAATAAATGATCCATCAAACCAAAACAAAACCTTTCAAAGCTTCATAATCATCAACCTAGACAAACTAGGTAACAAACTCCATCAAGAAGCCGGTTCTAAGCTAATAAACATCAATACAGAATCAGATCGACTCATCATCATCACAAAAATAATATCATCTAAAACCATAATACCTTGTAGTAAAGAAAAACAACATGCTTGTGCTATCATTATCTACAAGAGAAAAAAAGATGAAAGGAAAGAACCTGAAACTTATTTATCGAACCATGCATTTCCATCATCTTCACTTCGAGTTCCTTCACCTTCATTAGCGATGATGCATTCACTGAAGGAGCTTCTGTATTGGTAGAACTTGAGGCAAGCAATTCCTTGGGATTCTGAAGAGTTCCGAAACCATATAAATGTCCACGGTTAACCTTTCCAATAGATTCCTTCCAGAAATCAGCATCAAATTGTGGCTGCTATGTGACATCTTCACCATACTTCTCCTTCAACAAAGACGTGTATTTTTTCTGCCATAAGTTGAAAAGAAGTGAATGATTAATCATCTAGAAGCATACTGAATATTGTATTAAATTCATGAAATACTTGCACAGACTCTTTTTGATTTGGAATCCACAAATTTTCCATTTTTTCATTTATGTGTTTCCTCAAAAACCTCAGCCTGTGTAGGTTCTCGGCCCTTCTTTAATCTCTATATTAAAATTTAAACAGTCAAGAAACCATTTAAGTATCCATATACAACATATAAATAATATAAACAAGATGAATTCAAAATAACATACCAGTGCTTCCTTATGAGCAGGAAAAGAATGAGAGCCACCAGCATGCTTTAAAATGCTCCCGTTCGCAGAAGATTTGCGATTAGCACTTGCAATTTCAGAATTTTTTTCCCATTCTTCTTTGGACCAGACATCTTCAATCAGCCTTACCCAAACCGGATTAGGAATCCATTTAGGGTTGAAAGGCTTCAATGCATTCCAATCTTTTGTCCAATCATACATCCATGAACGATGGCTTGACATGTTCAAAATCTAGAATAAACTATGTATAATCAGACCTTCTATTTAATCAATTAAATGAAACAATAAGAGAAAAAAAAATCTAAGATACACATATATAACCATAAACTTAAATAAGTTATAGAAAATTACCGTTGCACTATTTTTTTTTGCTGCAAATCAAAAGTTCTGTTGCCTCTTTGCAGCCCCAAATCTGTATTTCTGTCATGATTAGTGACCAACAATGTATTAGAATTAGATAATTTTTGTAGAAGAATCCTTGGAAAACAAATACTAGTACTAAATTTGTATAGCTTGTAGGAGGAAAAAGTACATACCATACGGTAATAATTAAAAGTATAATAATAGTAATAATAACTTGAGGATTTACCATCATAGCAACCAAATTCAATAATTACAGGCATGTAGATACAATATATGAATGAACGAAACTAAAATAATTGGTTTCAACCAAAATGGGAGCTCAATCAATTGCTAACATAATACTAGTATATATCCTTGGAAGAAGTGTTATAAATAATGAAGATGAAAAAAAATTAATGTTGACAAGCAGGAAAACAGAGGAATAGGGTATTACTATTAATTAAATGAGCAGTAAATATACGTTCACTTTTTTATTGAAAGGACAACACCATGGTTGTACAAGCTTCCTGTATTACTACATTTATACATGAACTGATAACTGTTTCCCTTATCACCACTGTTAAGCTTATCAAGATCGTTTCCTTTCTCTCTCTTTCTCTTTCTCAAAGTCAACTGGCAAATTTGATTGATTCACATACGAAAAAAACAAAAAGGATTGAAGAAAGGACAAAACTAGTCTAGGATTTGAGTGTGGTTCATTTGGTCTTATCCCGTTCTACTCTCTCTTTCTATTCTGCTTATATAGAGAAACAACAGCTTCAAGAGCCTGCATTGTTCATATTAAATATCCATTTTCCCTTTGCTTGCTACTATCTTTATACTATACTATAATTGTGAAAGAAAAAAAAGAGATTGGCCATTTTTGATTGGAAAATTAAGAATGAGAGGGATGAATGGGAAATTAATAACAGGTCTCAGATTCCTTCATCTCTTTATCCAAGTTGACAAAAGCATAAAGTTACTAGTGGATTGCTTTCAAAGAATACTGACAAGGCCCAAATGAGTATCTGCATTTCCAATTGAAAGGAAAAGAAGATACCAAACACATCACTCAACACAAGGATTATATACACCATTGAAAATCTACTCAAACAACTCATTATCAACTTCATTTTGTACAGATTTCTCTCCATAAGACATTCAAACAACAACGACCCAAAAAACCTAAAATAAAAGGAAAATTTTCTCCTGACTTAGGAGAATGAAGTTGAGAATAGCAGCAAGAAGGGTAAGTAGCAAATGAATAATAAAATAGTACATGAATTTTTAACAAGGAAAAGAAGTGACTTTACTTGAAATTTTTTGCGCTTCAAATTACAATCAGAGGTTCTGCTTCATTACTGGAATAAAATTGAAAAAATTAAGTCAATTAAACAAAATAGATAATTAGTAATGGCACCGAAAGCTAAAAAAAATTTATGATTTTGTTTATAAGTTAACTTATAAAGTTGTTACGAATAGTTTATGATTTTGTTACAACTTAAGAAGTTGTTGTTACGAATACTGTAAACATTGACAACAACTAAAAAATTACTGTGTAAAATACCATCAAAATCACTGCAAAAAAAAATACCATCAAAATCACTTAGGCAACGTTTTTATAAAATTGTTTTTATGATATCATAACGACTTTGTTTTTGTTGTTACAAAAATTATAAGCATTGACAACAACTAAAAAAGTGTTGTGTAAAATACCATCAAAATCACTTAGACAACGTTTTTATAAAGTTGTTACGAATAGTTTATGATATCGCAACGACTTTGTTTTTGTTGTTACGAAAATTGTAAGCATTGTAAACGACTAAAAAAGTGTTGCGTAAAATATCGTCAAAATCACTTAGGCAACGATTTTATAAAATTGTTACGAATAAATTATGATTTCGCAACGACTTTGTTTTTTTTGTTACAAAAACTGTAAGCATTGGCAACAATTGAAAAAGTCGTTGGGTAAAATACCATCAAAATTACTATTGTTGTAAAAAAAAATATTTTGCAATGAATTTTTTTTTTCGTTGCCAAGCGTTGTCGCTAAAAGTCACTTTTCTTGTAGGGTAAGGTGAAGACCAACTTGATTATTTTTTCCAAAACAGAGAGGCCAAAATCAACTCGACCTAAACGACAAAAGCAATTGATCAAAGAATATTCGCTGTGGGAAACTCATAATAACTGGAGTCGGTCATAGAGAGAAACAACAATGGAGTAATGTTTCATTTTGACAAGAGCTCCTAATAATTGTAGTTAGTTAACTTCTGCACTAGTTTTACATCCATACGATACGAGTATTATTATTGCTTAGCATTTGCCTTTGAAATAATGGGTGAAGCAATTTTGGTTTTGGACCTTTGGTTACAAATATACTCATTTTTAGGTTTTCCCAGCATTTAAAAATAGTTAAAGCAAATCAACTCATTCAATATTGCATTGTATGGCTAGTGTTGGACATGCCAGTAAGTAATTTTGGAAGCTTTACCTTGAATAATATGGATTGGGTCAGTAGTCTTAAGGGTGAACTTTTTCTTTTGAGATTTTCTTGTGCAGAAAAATTACCACTTTGCTATTTATCTTTACAATACTCTGATATACTTGCAACTTGCAAGTCAATAAAGCATATTCATCTTCACTTGTATACTATCACTATGTTGTTAATAATGTATAAATTTCGAGAGCAAGGTCCCCTGGAGGGTATTGGCCAAAAAAAAAAAAAGGTCCCCTGAGGGAAGCCAGCAGAGCAGTTTTCACTTGAAGTTGACTATTCTCTTTCATTATATATATCTCAAGATTCAAGAACATGTTTGCATGAGTAGATTCAAAGCAAACACTAAACTATCAGTCCATCCTCAAAATTGAATCATATCTCTGGTGAAGGTGAAGGATAAGAATCAAATATGGTGAGCAAAGAGAGATAGAGAGAATGATAAAAAAGATTGCGGTGCTACTAAACTCATCCAGTCGACTTTCCTCTCTACATGCAGGCTGCAGCTGTCTTCTTCCAGCATCACCCTCAAGTTGAACAATAATTGATACTCGCTTTTGTTTAATCCCAATGCTCAAGAGCATTTTATAGCAACCTTTGAGCATCAATAGTGGCCTGGACAGGCAGATAGCAAAAAAAGGAATAACATAATTCCATGTCTAATAAAATGCATCATTCCCAGCAATCTGCTTATCCTCTGTTCACAATAAATCCTATGTGACATACAAATTCCTCTCCAGTCGAACAATAGCCACCACAAGGACGAATGATTATACATATGAGCAAGCTATCCAAAATATACACCTTTGCTTTAGTCCTAACAAACAAAGAATAGATGTATCATTGTACAATACATGAAACTTAACATGACAAAATTAACCAGGGGTCAATCTTAATAGCATGCAACAAAAAGAAAATAAATAAAAAATAGACTATACAATGTAGCAAAGCATACCGAAACAAACACAGAATATAAGATATTAACTTATTAAAAGTTGTAAAGAACTGGTGTGACAGCAAGCAATCGTTCACGTAAAACCTAGTATATAGCCAAATAAAGCATGCTGCTTGCATTCCATCATCATTATGTCATAATTCTATCTAATGTTGGCATTGAAATTATTAATTTACAAATAAAATCTTTATAATAGCTTCTAAATTAGTGTCTTGCATGTATAGATGTCAAACAATCAAAAGGCAGTTACCCTTACAGCTCAACAACCAACTTATCAGCATATACACAGTCAAAGGACAATGATTTCAGCTCAACGATCAAAAATCAACTTATCTTCCACAGCAAGCATATATAACTCGTAAATATCTATTAATTAAGTTCCATTTTTTCCTTTCCATGTCCAGAACCAAAATAGTGTACCAAGTAACCAATTGTCCCAAACTAAGAAGCAATAACTAAAAGGAAGGTTAAGTTTGCAAAATT
The DNA here is from genome assembly GCA_001974805.1 of Corchorus capsularis. Taxonomy (NCBI): domain Eukaryota; kingdom Viridiplantae; phylum Streptophyta; class Magnoliopsida; order Malvales; family Malvaceae; genus Corchorus; species Corchorus capsularis. The sequence goes on along the minus strand of AWWV01010624.1, from coordinate 27,722 downwards.
ACCATTGCTACATGGGCATATGCAGACAGAGGTGCATGTGTAAGGTCCAATCTTTCCCTTTCTTTGAAGTAAGTGCTCTACAATCAGCATCCACTGCAACCTCCACATCTTCAATAGTTGTTGCTAGAAATATGACCTGAAGAAGACAAAAGGAATGGAATCATGGACAAAGCAGCCCTTCCTTTTTCTATAAGAGTCCGTTTGTTTTGATGGAATTTAATCAATTTCTATAGAAAGTATAGGGTAGGAAATAACTTTAGCATGTTTGGTTATTTTTTTAGAGAAAGTTTAGGGTAATAAAGTTTTAACTGACCCAAATACTTTCTCTCCAAAGTGAGAAAGTGCTTTAACACCTGGGAGGTGTTAAAGCACTTTCTCACTTCTCTCATAAAAGTGGTTTTAAGACAAAATTACTTAAAATGACCTTATTTTTAAATTTAAAATATTTATCAAAGGGTATTTTAATAAATTTAACTTTACTTTCTTAGGAATTTAATTTAAACTTTAGAGGTTAAACAAACATGCTAAAGTATTTTCTTAAGAAAAAACTTTCTAGTCCTAAACTTTCTATACAAAGATTTTCTACCTTTTTACTTTCTATAGAAACTTCCAAACGGGCTCTAAAGCTTTAAAGAAATATTCAATAACTTTTAAGTGAATGAAAAGAAGGAAAAATGTAATATTTTATACTGATTATTTAAAGGCTCTCTACACTCACAGTTGATGAATAGCTAACAACTTGGAATTGTAATGCTGATTTTTTACTCACTCTCCTTCCTTCTAGAGTCAAAAGTAAATTGATTTGCTGTTGCCATCTTACCATACAACTACTGCACGGACTGCCATAGGAAGGAACATTGTTACATGCTGTTTATCTGCAAGGCCATCCAAGCAATAATTCCCTAACAAAGAAGGCACTTAATTCCAAAACAAACTGATTAATCAAAATTCCCATAACAAAAGTGACAACAGAATGCATCACCATATTGGAAGCAATGAATGAAACACAAAAAAGAGAACAAAATAAAAAAATTCAAAACGATTGAGTTCTTTGCGCACCTGTTCTGTTTAGACTGAATTAATCGGAAGAGGAATCTCACTTTTGAGCTCTTAGAGGAACTGGTATTTTAACAAGAAGAGAACGCTCATCTCCTGTTTAGACAATGAGAAATCGAGAAAAAGTGCAAGAAAGGTCATAATAGATGCTGAAATTTTTTCTTTGACTCAATTAAACAAACCAAAAAAAGAAAAAAGAAAATTTACACTGGTGGCTACTCCGTAGATGACCCACTCCTGTGTGAAAGGAAGCCATCCCAGTCAGTTACTAAATAGGAACTATTTATTCAATAGTCAGAATACAAAATCTCTTTATGTTCTGTCTTTCTTCCTTTTCCTCTCTCAATTTTATCTGCAACTGAAAATCGAAAATAATAAGAAATATTGACATTTTTTTTGCTACTTTTCACTAATATTGACATTTTTTTTATTATATAAAAATGGAAACGATGAGAAACCAACATCCGTAAATGCATTCTTGTACCACAAAAGATAATTTTGCAACAAAGAAATTAAAACAAAATATATATCTCACCTCCCTTACATCTCTTTCGACCTTCACGTCCTTCTCTGTTTCTGACTGCCGCCTTTTTTAGAGAAGATTCCGTTTTCCCCAAATGAAAGCTCTAAGTGAGAAAGAAAAAAAGAAGGAAGCCAAAAATGAAAAAAAAAAAACTGTGATCCAAAAACAGAGAGAACATGAAGGAAGGAAAGGAAAACCAGAAGAAGGAGTCTTTAATTGTCTTCCATTATTTCCACAATCAGTTGAAAGTACCAAAACTGAACTTCATAATTTCTCATGTTCCACATGCATTGTCACTAAATGAAGGCTCGTAGACAACTTTAAATTTAAGGATAGATTATGACCCAAATAATTCAGTTCAACACCCATTTACCAGGACTAAAAGGTGAATAATTGATACAAATGGAATCCAGACCACTGAAACGCTAAACAAAATGTTTTAGAGAAGAGGTCCAAAAGCCTCAGTTAGTAACTTGTCCTTACAAAGGCTATCAATGACAAAATTATATGCTACAGTGGAAACCTCTTTCTTCCATCATCCTCAACAAACTAACCGCTCGATTTCTGTTGCCAGTTTTACACAGCCCATTAAGAATGGCATTATAAGTAATTAAATCAGCTTCATAGCCTTTTGCAATCATCTCATCGAACAGGTTCAACGCCTGAGCGACCTTGCTTTGTGAACAGAGACCACCAATCAGAGTAGACAATGTTACAACGTCAAGGGGAAGACTCAACTTGAGCATTTTCCCCATCACAGAGAACCCTAAATCAACTAGATCTAATTGGCAAAAACATTTAATCCAGATGTTCATTCATAGTAAAACGCTAAACATCATGCTCTATTCCTAGCAATTCCATTTCGTTACAAAGGGAAAGAGCAATGGCATAATGTTTCATTCAGACAACAGCTGCTAATACTTTAGTAAATTCTACAATGGAGGGCCTTGGGCATGTATGAACCGTCTGATTAAACAAAGTGAGAGCATCATGTACATTGTCAAAACACACTAACTATTTCCCATTTTCCTTGTGCTTTAAAGTTTTGATGAGGGTAGCAAGGGTATAAACAGAGCATGAAATGAGAGAAGAAGGCCTTCTACCATTAATAACTGAACGAGGAATACAAGCTTACCCATTTCTCCAAAATCAGAAAAAACGAGGAGAAGCGGCGGAAGCAGACCTTGCCCACCTTGAAACCTTTGCCAACTGAATCGCCCCCAAAACCCCAGCCACATATTCAACTGGTTGCTTCGATTCGATTCAGCTTCAGCTTTTCTTTTTACTTTTATCATGGGACTTTGCCTGTTACATTGGGGTATGGATTGAAGTTGAAACCTTCATGATAAATCTCTAATAAAAATTTGATTTTGCTAATGAGAAATAAATATGAAAAATGAAATCTTTTTTCTTTATTTTTCTTCTTTAAAAAAATTACTTTTTTAATTAAAATTACTTACAGTTAAAAAAGAAACGAAAAATTACTACCCAGCAACGCAAACGCCCAGGGCGGCGGGCAGTGTAGTGTAGCTTGTATTTGCCATTCGGGTCGGGCCAAGGCTCCGAACCCTAGTATATAAAACACACAAGATTAAAGAAGTGAGCTCATCTTGGGCGCCAACAAAGAAAGTGTGAAAAACAAAACCTCCCAAAACCCTCCTTCCAAAATCCAAATCAAGATTCAAGAACAAATCCGAGAATTCATCCGAATCATGCATTGCCTCAAAGCCGACGGCTGAAATTCATTCATTCTCGCCGGTTCAATTTTTTTTTCTTGTTTTTTGTTTTCACACAGCCTTTTTGAATAATCCCTAAAACCCTAAACCTAACCCTAACCTCTCCAACTTCACCTAATGACAAAGGTCTCTGGAACCGGCGTCTACGACTTCAAGCGCCATCGTGTGGCGGAGTATCCGGTTGAGTTCACTGACAAACCGGAGGCAAAACCTGGCGCTGGTCAATCCCTTCCAAGCTCTATTACTTTATCTGAAATCCAGCGAGACAGGCTGACTAGAATTGCTGAAGCGAATTGGATAAAAAGTGGAGATTCGAAGCCGAAAAATCCCTTCGATCCTCAGCTGGTTAAGGAGATTTATGAGACGGAGCTTACTGTGAAGCCAGAAGGCAAGTCTCAGAGGAAAACTGTACCTTTACAAAGGGTTATGGTATTGGAAGTCAGTCAGTATTTGGAGAATTACTTGTGGCCGAATTTTAAAGCTGAGACTGCCTCGTATGAACATGTTATGTCCATGATTTTGATGGTCAATGAGAAGGTATTTTTTTTTGTCCTTGACTTTTTATTTACGTATTTTAAAATGTAGAGATTTGAGCCATTGAATTATATTCTCTTTGTTGCTATTGCTACTTAATTTTTCTTTATAGAAGCAGAATGTAAGAACGTCAATTTTCGATATAGAAGCTTATACTGTTAAGTAGTTATGTTAGAGATGTCATGAAGTCACAAAATAATAAAAAATTGAAATATTTTAATTTGTATAAAGAACAAAGTGCATGATATACGTTTTATGTAGTTATATGTTAGAATTTATGGGAGATTTTAGTCTTTGCTCGATGCAGGTATGATTTTATTTTGTTTTATTTTGTTTCGTGTTTATTGGGGTTTCTTTTTTTTGGTTTTTAGTAAAGTTGGGAGGAAGCAAAATGTAAAAAGTAATTTGAAACAGTCACATATAGCTTGAAGTTATTTTGATGAGTTAATTTTGACTATTTACTTGCTAACATTGCAGTTTCGAGAGAATGTGGCTGCTTGGTCATGCTTTCATGATCGGAAGGACGTGTTCAGAGGGTTCCTTGAGAGAGTCCTTCGACTTAAGGAGGTTTGTATTGCTATCACTGTCATTTAGCACTATTAAGGGCTTATTAGCGTCTAATTATACTAAAATAAAATAACCCAAGAAAATGGGTAATGGTATAAAAGAACTCCCCAAGCTATTCTATGTGAAGTATGATATTGTAAATTTGGTTATTTCTTCAAACACACACACTAGATGTGATACATGAGCATTTTTTGTTCTGAAAATGTGCAGAGATAGGCTGAACCTTTTGTAACTTGATTTGGATGCAGGGAAGAGACTTAACAATTGCCGAGAAAACAAATTATCTAGTTTTCATGATCAATGCTTTTCAGGTAATTTATTGCCATAAGTATCATATGATAAACGCATTCCAATTTTACAAATTCATGTTTGGTTGTGAGTATTCTTTTTATCTGTAGCTCAAATTCCTTATTTATTTCTTGCCCCCGCATAGGAAAAAAAAATGTCAGTACCTCTTTTTGTGCAATTGCAATTGGAATTAGGGACCATGGACTACCTTCTTTAAACTACTGGAAATTTTAAAATTTCTTCCGTCTCTGTCAAATGAGGAAATTTTTAATTTACAAATATATAGGAACTTCTCCGAGAACAAATTAATATGTGTGTGTGTGTGTGTGTGTGTGTGTGTGTGTAATTTATTGGTTGAATGGAAGAACTTGATTTGCATACTCTGCAGCAAAACAATATCTTAGTGTGTTTGGATAAATTTTTTGAAGGATTAGTAAAGGACATGAAAGGATGGGAAAGTAGGGTTTTTTAAAGGAAAGGAAAGGAAAGACCAATCCTTGTTTGTATAGTTTAAAATATAAAATGTAATGGACGGGAGGCATCATCTAACATTTTATAAATAAAAACTTTGCTGGTACTCCAATACCAAAAAAGGGGGACTCATAAGGATCTTGGAGGACCAACTTTGGTCCTCCAAAACCCATGGACCAAATTTAATTTCCAATCCAAACATGGGACTTTAGCCAATAAGACCTCCTTTCCTATGCCGTCCCTTATTGGTCCCTCAATCCAAACACACTGTTAGAACTGGAGGTAGGAAATGATATTTGAAAAGTTAATATGTAGACATAAAACAATCTTCTTGAGCTCCTATCTGCTTTCTAATATTGTGATTGGTTAATGTGACAGAGTTTAGAAGATGAAATTGTCAGGGAAACTGTTCTCACATTAGCAAGTTTGCGATCCTGGCACAGTTTATCATACGGTCGTTTTCAGGTTAGGTTATATTGGATGAATATGTTTAGGCCCCCTCTTTTTGATAGTGGGTATCTGATTTTCTTTTCTCATTATCTGTAGATGGAACTTTGTCTTAATCCAGATTTGATCAAGAAATGGAAAAGAATGATAAAGAAAGAATCCGATGATGCTCACAAGCAAGGAGTGCATCTTGACCCCTTGTCTTCTGTGGAAGTAAATTTCTTGAGAAATCTGATAGAAGAGTTTCTTGAGGTACTCTGCTAGAAAATCAGTTGGTTGCCTTTTTTCTTTTTCTTATTATTTATTAGTCAGGGAGGATGGGGGTGATGAGTTCAATGATTTTGCGGCTGTTTAACTTGCCAATTTTATCAATGTTACTCAGGTGCTTGATCACAAGGTTTTTTACCAGATGCATTCTGTTAATGAAGATGATGAACTTGATGCTGCAAGTACTTTTAAGCAAGTCGATGATGCTTCTGTCTTGTACTGCGAGAGGTTTATGGAATTTCTTATTGACCTGTTGAGTCAACTGCCGACAAGGAGGTAGTCTTATTGACCCTGCAACAAAGTCTTATATTTTTCTAGTTTTAACAGAAATTTTTCCGTCTTTATCCTGCTTTGGAAATGGGGCGCGTGCGCACGCGCGGGGGGAGGTTGATTCTTGAAAGAAGTCATGTTGTTTTTAGATTCAACTTCGTGCTCTGCCTCTGTATTTTGCTTTTCCCCCTTTCGTCATCATTTTCTACTGCTCATATTCATAGACTTTGGACGTGCAGGTTCCTTAGGCCTCTTGTGGCTGATGTAGCTGTTGTTGCCAAGTGCCATTTGAGCGCTCTTTATAGACATGACAAAGGGAAACTCTTTGCACAACTTGTGGACTTGCTACAGTTCTATGAAAATTTTGAGATAAACGATCACGATGGTACTCAGTTGAAGGATGATGAGGTGCTCAAATCTCATTATGATCGCGTTCAATCCTTCCAGCTGCTCGCTTTTAAGAAAATTCCCAAGGTCTGTCATAGATAGTTGGTTTATCTGACAGATGCTTCTCAATTGCAGAAAGTTTCTGTTTCTTACAGTTCATGGATTTCAGACCTTTAACAATGGATGTTCTTAGTGAATCTAAACCCTCTTGTATTTTGTTTCTATGGTGCTTGTAGTTGCAAGAGCTTGCGCTGGCCAACATTGGTTCAATACACAAGCGTGCAGATCTCTCAAAGAAATTATCTGTACTTTCTCCTGAAGAGTTAAAGGACTTGGTTTGCTGTAAGGTTTGTAGGTTTTGAAGTTCTTTGTTTCTTTTCTTCCTCCTTCTTCTTCTTAAATGGCTTTGAAATGGGGAATTCCATATTATAAAGTTATTTTGAGATATCAACCCCAGATGCTGGGATTGTTGTCATTGTTTACAGATTTTAGTTTACTTTTATAATGAATACATCTACTATATGTTTCTATGGTAGCTTAATGGACTGAAGTGCATGTATTACTTCACCTTTTGTGGCTCTAACCAGTGACGGAGATTCACTTACGTTTTCATTTGTTAGGAGTATTTTAAATAGACCTATAATTGCATATGCATTATCGTTGATTTTTAAACTTGCTTTATTTCAGTTTGATTAGCTCTTGGGTGATGAATTGTTGATTCTCAGAAGTACATAAACAGCATTGAGTTATTCTGTGTTGAAATGCATTTTGTCTCGTCTCCCCTTTTTAGTTAAGGCATACCTTGCTTAATTTAGCAGCAAGAGCATTCTAAATTCTCATGTGAGCCTTTACCATTTTTTTTTGCTTTATCTATTAATCTTTTGATGGTGATGTTAGGTGGAAAAATGCTTTCATGCTCACCTGCCTGTGAATGAATTTTCAATTACTGCATACTAGTTTTAGAATATTGGATGCTCACAGCTCACCTTCATAATGCATTTATTATTTGGCATTTCAGCTCAAACTGGTTTCAAAGGAAGATCCTTGGTCTGATAAGGTTGATTTTCTCATTGAGGTTATGGTCTCCTTTTTTGAGAAACAGCAATCTCAAAAGGAAGCAATAAATGCTCTTCCTCTTTACCCAAACGAGCAGATTATGTGGGATGAAAGTGTTGTGCCAAGTATTAATTACTCTGGGGAAGGTTGTCTAGCTCTTCCAAAGCTCAACCTACAATTCCTAACACTCCATGATTATCTTCTAAGGAATTTCAATCTCTTCCGTCTTGAATCTACTTATGAAATTCGTGAGGACATCCAAGAAGCCATTCCTCACCTTCTTGCCTACATTAATAATGAGGGTGAAACTGCTTTTCGTGGGTGGTCAAGAATGGCTGTGCCAATAAAAGAATTCAAGATCACTGAGGTAAAGCAACCAAATATTGGAGAAGTCAAGCCAGCTTCTGTAACTGCAGAAATTACTTACAGTATTTCTAGTTATAAATCTCGCATAAGGTCCGAGTGGGACGCTCTTAAGGAGCATGATGTTTTATTTTTGCTATCTATTAGCCCCTCGTTTAAACCTCTAAGTGCTGAGGAAGATGCTAAAGCTAGTGTGCCAGAGAAGCTTGGTCTTCAGTATGTACGGGGGTGTGAAGTTATTGAGATCCGTGATGAGGAGGGAACTCTCATGAATGATTTTAGTGGAAGAACTAAACGTGAGGACTGGAAACCACCAAAAGGTGAACTAAGAATTGTAACTGTTGCTTTAGATACAGCACAATACCATATGGATGTGACTGACATTGCTGAAAAAGGTGCTGAAGATGTTTATGGGACATTTAATGTTTTGATGAGGAGGAAACCTAAGGAAAATAACTTCAAAGCAATTTTAGAGTCTATCAGAGATCTTATGAATGAATATTGTATTGTTCCTGATTGGTTGCATCAAATATTTTTGGGCTATGGGAATCCTTCTGCTGCACAGTGGACAAATATGCCTGATCTTCTTGAAACAGTAGATTTCAAAGATACTTTTCTTAATGCAGACCATTTGAAAGAGAGTTTCCCGCATTATCAGGTTCATACTTTTTTGATTGCAGATAATTCCAGATATTTTGATGCATTTAGTGTGTTCTGTCGAATGCTAAAACCTTTTTTTCCCCTCTCTGTTCTTAGGTCTGCTTTGTTGATTCAGATGGTAGAGAAAATTTGGATCCAAGGCCACCTTTCCGTATCAAACTTCCTCGGTCACTTAAAAGTGACTCTCGTGCTTTGTCTGGAAATGGAGGAACTGACACTGGTTCAGCAAATGATGCCAATATGGTAGATTCTTGTGTTGAGAAGGAAAATCTGATTGTTGAAGCGTATATCCCTCCTGACCCAGGTCCATATCCTCAAGATCAACCAAAACAGAATTCTGTTAGATTTACCCCTACCCAGGTATTGGACAATTGTTATTATTGTTTTTTTTAATGAAAATTTAGTTAACTGTGTTTTTTGTCTCTCTTCTAGTCAATGCTTGGCATTTTAGTAATTGGTGTTAACTTCTGGTGTCTGTTATACTTCTTTTTTTCTTTTTTTTTTGGTTTTTTTGCGGAAGGTGTCTGTTATACTTTAGTGAGCATATATTTGCATTTTCTGATGTTACTTGTTTTTCAAGATATACATAACTGGGGCAGGGAGGTGTGTGGTTCCACTTAATTAGATGTTGATCATATATGCACCTTTAATAGTATGCAAATCTTTCATCTATTTTGAGTTTTCACTTACTCATATTTCTCTAGAGAACTCATGTCACTTAACTATGCTTTTGCTAGTTTATATATTGTGTTTGCTTTGAGAGATATGGGTGGATTACTGATAATCTGATAGCATGATTCTTTAATGCTTACTTAGTTTGATGGGAGAATGCTTGTTGGATATGTATCCAAGGAAAACAAACAATGTTTCTTGGGCACCTGCAACTTTTAATGACAAGAGAACTTTCATCAAGTCATGCAGTGTTAATTACTGAAATCTTACTTGTCCATAATCTTATATCCATATGCTTTATTTCATTGGTAATCTCATTATTACCTTGAGAAGGTGGGCTAAGCAACCGAGATTTCCTGTTGATAAAGAGGTTCTTAAGTTGCGGACAAAAATACCTGTTCGAAAGAAATATGAATTATCACAAATTCATTTGGATCCTATATTCTAAGACCTCATAGAATATCCAAAGCGATGAGGATGCGATGCCCTAAACTAACATTCAATCTGTAATCAGAGATACACATGATTGATTGTTGTATTGTATATAGCTCTAAGAGAGACAGGGAAGGGATAGTGATCTAATTTCAAACAATATATAGTTTTGCGATGGTTTCTATTTTCGAACATTAAAGAGAGATGAGAAGTTAGGCTCCTATGCATTCTTGTTACGACAGTTTTCTTGGATTTGGTATTTCAATCTTTCTCATTAAAGTGCATTTTGCACTTTCAACTTCTATCCCTGCAGTTAGTTCATGTTAATGTAAGAGTATTATTTGTTTATTTGGTTTTTGTTTAGAGCTCTTTGTTTTAAATGCCACTTATATAGCAACTTTCAAATTATGGGTCTTTCTCTAGTCAGTTATGATTTTACCTCAATATGGGAGCTTCTTGCTCTGTATTGCTACATCACCTTTGAAGAAATGGAGGTGTTAATAAGCTCTACTTAATCTGAGCATTTGGTGATGTTGATAATTGTGATGTTCTTTCTTTTCTTTATGCTACCTTAATGTAGCAAAGATATCTAACATAATAGTTCTTCCTTGAAGAAGCTAAGACAAAAGATCCTAATTTGATATCTAACATACTGCTTATTTGAGTGGATGATAAACTGCCACTTTTTCGATTGAAAATCACTGAACATTTTAGCTTTAATGTGAGATTGGAGTGACTGTAAGCTTTAATAATGCTTTTCTTTTTCTTTTCTTTTTTGGAAATACAACTTCTTAGAAAAAAAATTATAATGCTTCAAGTATTTATGTTCAAGCCATTGTGGCTTGAAGCAAAGCAATATTTGTTTTAAGAGATCTGATGCTGTTTCAGGTGAATCTTGAAGAGTTTATAAAGTCTGTGGTTTCTGAGTGCCTTTCATTTCCCCTTTTGCACAGATTGGAGCAATTATCTCAGGCATTCAGCCTGGATTAACTATGGTTGTGGGTCCACCAGGAACTGGTAAAACTGATACAGCGGTGCAAATATTGAATGTTCTCTATCACAACTGTCCATCCCAGAGAACATTAATAATTACTCATTCAAATCAGGCTTTGAATGACCTTTTTGAGAAGATAATGGAGGTATGGCATTCATAGTTTAACTGATGCAATTTTCTTCCTTCCAGTGTTAAGCACATGCTTCCTAAAACTTAGTATATTTCGATGCATTTTAAAAAAATATATAATAATGTATGTTACCCTTTGGTGTTTCAGAGAGATGTGCCTGCTCGGTATCTTCTTCGTCTTGGTCAGGGGGAGCAAGAGCTTGCAACTGATTTGGACTTCAGCAGGCAAGGCCGTGTAAATGCAATGCTTGTTCGACGGCTAGAACTGCTTAGTGAGGTGGAGAGGCTTGCAAGATCCCTACAACTTCCTGAAGATGTAGGATATACTTGTGAAACTGCTGGATACTTTTGGTTGCTTCACGTATACTCACGCTGGGAGCAATTCCTGGCCGCATGTACAGGTAATGAAGATAAACCATCATTTGTTCAAGACCGCTTCCCTTTCAAGGATTTTTTCACAAATGCCCCTCAGGCAATCTTTAGCGGTGAATCATTTGAGAAAGACATGCGGGCAGCCAAGGGGTGCTTTCGTCATCTTAAGACTATGTTCCAAGAGCTTGAAGAGTGTAGGGCATTTGAATTGCTCAAATCAACAGCTGATCGAGCAAATTATCTGATGACCAAGCAGGCAAAGATTGTGGCAATGACATGCACCCATGCAGCTCTTAAGAGAAAGGATTTTCTTCAACTTGGTTTCAAGTATGACAACTTGTTGATGGAAGAAAGTGCCCAGATTCTGGAGATTGAAACTTTCATCCCAATGTTGCTTCAAAGACAGGAGGATGGGTATGCACGGCTTAAACGATGCATATTGATTGGGGATCATCACCAGCTTCCTCCTGTTGTGAAAAATATGGCTTTCCAAAAGTACAGCCACATGGATCAGAGTTTGTTTACAAGGTTTGTTCGTCTGGGTATTCCTTACGTTGAGCTTAATGCTCAGGGTAGAGCAAGGCCCAGTATTGCACAACTATATAACTGGAGGTACCGGGATTTGGGGGACCTTCCGTATGTGAAAGAGGAAGCTATCTTCCATAAAGCAAATGCTGGATTTTCCTACGATTATCAATTAGTGGATGTGCCAGATTACCATGGGAGAGGTGAGACTGCTCCCTCTCCTTGGTTTTATCAAAATGAAGGAGAGGCCGAATATGTTGTCAGTGTCTATATATACATGCGATTACTTGGTTACCCTGCAAATAAAATTTCCATCTTGACAACATACAATGGTCAGAAGCTTCTGATTCGTGATGTTATTAACAGACGATGTCTGCCATATGATTTTATTGGTCCGCCCAGTAAGGTAAGTGATTTCAGATTTTACATTGCACTAAGGTTTGCTCAGATATCAATAGTGGCATTGGTTATGGTTAATACACTGCATTCTAATATGGTAAAGTTATAATTAATCTGCATGGATGGTTTTTCTTTTACAGAGCGGTTATGCAAGAGGTTGCTTTTATGTCTTTTTGTTCAGCCATATAAATTCCTTATATTAAAATTTACTTTTCCACATTGAGGCCATGTCCATGTATAATTTATTTTACTTATCAATGTCTTTTCTACAGGTTACCACGGTTGATAAGTTTCAAGGCCAGCAAAATGATTTCATTTTGCTTTCTCTAGTTCGCACTCGCTTTGTCGGTCACCTGCGTGATGTTAGAAGATTAGTGGTTGCCATGTCTCGTGCTCGCCTTGGCCTGTATGTCTTTTGCCGTCGTTCTCTATTTGAACAGTGTTACGAACTCCAGCCTACTTTTCAACTGCTGCTTCAGAGACCTGATCGTCTTGCTCTAAATCTGAATGAGAGAACGTCATATACTGAACGCAGTGTTGAAGATATTGGACATCCGTATCTTGTTAGTGGTGTCGAGGAGATGGCTAACATAGTTTTTGGGAAAATAAATGATTTACATTTACAACAGGTGTGCCCCTGATCTCTGTCAATTTTGTTGTTTTCTCGGTTCTCATGCTTACAATGATCTTTTTACAACATGCAATAATAGTAACTGATGTCTTGTCATTACCACCACAATAGGCACGAGTGCTGGAACCTATTAGTGATTAGCATATCCGCACCCTCCCACACATACCCACCTAGCCAGTCTATTCTTCGAACAGGACCAAGCTCTCCTTTTCTATGCTTCATATCTCAAAGCTCACAGCTCAGAGATACAAATCTAAGGTTGTTAGGTTAATTACCACATAAAGGGGGTGATGTCCACTGTTACAAGTTAATGCATAATGCAAATATTTTCTTTGTTCTTATCCAGGATAGCTACGACTTGCATCATGTAATCTTGATTTGTCTTTACATTTCCATTCTCTCTCTTTTTTAGCTCTACTTACTTTTCATAGGTTAATTTTGCGTGTTGAACTGTTGATTTTTTAAATAACCTAATTGTTTTTTTTTAGTGTGATTTATTAGAAATGTTGATCTTTGAAGAACTAAAATGTGATGTATTGTTTTTCCCCCTTGGGACAGTAGTCTATCTTTATATTCCATCATTTTTTAAACTGTGGTAGGACTTGGACTACTTACAGATAATGTGACTGGCTGGAATGCTTTTCCAAGCATTTTTATTTGAAAATGCATACCTGTTATAGGCTAACTAAAATTTGACTAGGGATTGATACATTTTTATTTATATTTTATATTTTATTCTTCAGGAACGTGCCATGTATCAGTACATGGCTCATTCTGTACAAGTCCTGGGAACATCTGAGGAGCAAAGTACTGACGGTGAGCACCATTTAACAAATGAAGCAATGGACATTGATACATCGCTGGCTCAAAATGGTGCAAGTAACAACAAGGCACAGGAGCAAAATGGAGAAGCTAAAGACGCAGATGGTCTTGAAAATGGTCAAGATGTGGTGCTACCAACTGAGGACCAGTCAAATACAGATATGGATACTTAAGTTTGTAACAATAACAATGATGCCATTTAATCCCCTTGGCCAAAGATTTACCAAATTTCCGTTGCATCATGTGGGAGCAAAAGGGGCAAAACACCAGATGAGCAGCTGCTTCTTTTTTTTTTTTTTGTCTAGTGGTGGCCAATGTGAATTTTTGTGAAGTCTAACAGGTTTCTGCTACTGTAGTACACTAGTCATTATTATTATAAGATAATAATGTTGGTACTTTATTTCATTATTACTTAGAAAGCTTCCACCTCTATGCTATGCTATGGAGTTTTTATCTTCTTTTTTTCCCCTTAAAAGAAGAAAATGGTAGTAAATTAAAGTCTGCAGAGGATCGTTGGGTGCTATTATTATTTGATAATAATATAATATATATATATATATATATCCTTTGTTCCGATGGCCAAAAAAAAAAAAAATACAAATACAAATCTTTAGTTTAAACGCTTACTTAGAGGTAGCACATCTGTATTCAAAGAGTTGAGCTCCAAATATTTCTCAACTTATTAAAAAAAATGCTGCAGTCAGAAAAATGTCATCCAGGCTTATAGGACTAATTACCAATTTGCATTAATGAATTTTATTTTGATCAATTCGGTGTCTTTATTCACGTGTTCTGTCTCAGCTTTTACAAAGTTTCATGCTAATAAATAGGCCACCATGGTTTAATCTAAATGAAATAATTCACAAAAAAAAAAAAAAAAAATCTAAATGAAATAAACACGAGTTATGAATAAATTTTATAATAATAAAGATAGGAGAGATATGGAAAAAATATTAAAGAGAGAGAGAAGAAAAAAGGATGAATCAAACCTTTGATGACAGATGTGAAGGAAACTTCATTGCAAGATTATAGTATATTCTAATAAGATGGCTTGACTGATATAAAGCCAAAAACAAGGACAGGCCTACCACACACAAGTGGAGAATTCTGCCAGTTATGGTATGCGCTTCCTTCGAAGAAATTATGGGACAGACAATCCATTGATTTTTAGCAAGTGGGAAGTGGAAACCGCTAAATAGATGAAGACTTGAGCTATTTGCGTTGACTCTCTTGTTTACTTGTAAGTTTATAAATACTTATCTGCATTTTCACATCATTTCTTCAAACAATCAATGTTTTGAAGTTCCATTTCTATATGAGGAAAATGAGATGCTTGGTATGGAAATACCAATTCTTCTTCTTCTGCTTCTGCTTGTTCATCATCCTCTTTCTTCAATATTTTCATGCTGAAGCTGCTGCTACTGCTTCATCCACTCTGACTTCAACTAAGGCCAGAAAAACATGTTCCCACAA
Source organism: Corchorus capsularis (assembly GCA_001974805.1). Classification (NCBI taxonomy): domain Eukaryota; kingdom Viridiplantae; phylum Streptophyta; class Magnoliopsida; order Malvales; family Malvaceae; genus Corchorus; species Corchorus capsularis. The sequence continues at coordinate 12,648 of AWWV01010624.1, read as the reverse complement.
TGAGGCTGCAGCGTTGCTTCATTTCAGCCAGAGCTTTGTAATCAATAGTTCTGCTTCGATTACTTGTGATGTAAGCTCTGGGATCCTCTCGTATCCTAAGACAGAGTCTTGGAAAGAAAGCACAAGCACAGATTGTTGTTCATGGGATGGGGTGGAATGTGATGGTGAAACTGGTCATGTAATTGGCCTTGATCTCAGTTGCAGTTGGCTTTATGGCACCATTCCTTCAAACAGCACCATCTTCCTCCTTCAACACTTGAAGACCCTTGATCTCTCTTTCAATGATTTTAGGCAATCCAGGATTCCAGCAGGGTTTGGCATGTTTGCAAGTTTAACACGTCTTAAACTGTCCTCCTCAAGGTTTGCAGGCCAAGTTCCATCTGACATCTCCAATCTTTCCAAGCTGATTTCACTCGATCTCTCTTCGTTCAAACCCGATGATTCACAATTGAAGATGGAGACAACTACTCTCAAGAGGCTTGTTCAGAACTTCAGTAAGGTACAACAACTTTCCCTTGATGGTATTAACATGTCATCTGTCGACCCTAGTCACTTGATGAACCTTTCTTCTTCTTTGACCTCTCTTACTCTCCAGAATTGTGAATTAAGAGGTAGAATTCCTGAAACCTTTTTCCAATTCCCAAATCTTATTTTTGTTGACTTAGGAATTAATAAACACCTCACCATTTATCTTCCAAAGTCCAATTGGACCGTTCCCCTCCAATATCTCAACCTAGAAAGCACAATTGTTCCTGAACAACTGCCTGATTCCATTGGAGATCTAAGGTCCTTACAATTTTTAAAACTTGTTGGCTGCAACATACAAGGTTCCATTCCCTCAACAATGGGCAACTTATCAGAAGCCATAGCTTTGTTGCTTTCTTTCAACAACTTTAGTGGTCAAATCCCAGCATCAATTGTAAACCTCCCACAACTTATAGATTTAGACATGTCAGATAATCAACTAACTGGCCCTATTCCTCATCATGCTACTGGCCTTTCAAACCTAGTCAGCTTATACTTGTCTAATAACTTTCTTAATGAAACACTACCATCTTGGGTTTTGAACCTTCCTTCATTACAGTACCTCTACCTTGCAAACAACAGACTCACCGGTTATATTCGGGTGTTTGAGTCTAAATCTTTGACCACAATCGATCTTGGTAGTAACTTGCTGCAGGGGCATATCCCAAGCTCAATCTTTAAACTTGCAAACCTTACACTGCTTGACCTCTCCACCAATAACTTGAGTGGCATTGTTGAGTTAGACATGTTTTCACAGCTCAAAAGCCTTGAATGGCTTGATCTTTCACATAATAATCTGTCCTTGAGCAACAATATCAGAGTCAACTACACGCTGCCCAATCTACGGTCATTGTTCTTGTCTTCTTGTAACTTGACTGAATTCCCAAACTTTTTAAGAGGGTCCAAGGATTTGCTCAGCTTAGATCTCTCAGAGAACAGGATTCATGGGCAGATTCCAGAGTGGATGTGGGATGTGGGGAAAGATACTATGACTTATCTAAGTCTTTCTCAAAATTCTTTGACTGGCTCAATAGAATTTCCATGGCTCAACATTCTATCCCTCCAGCTCGATTCCAACATGCTTCAAGGGCTCCTTCCAGAGTTCATCAAGGGATGTCAGGTAAAGGCTCTCAACTTCTTTGGGAACCAATTCCAAGGGGAATTGCCGCGATCCCTGGTCAACTGTACAAGTCTAGAGGTTCTAGACTTAGGCAACAACAACATAAATGGTACATTTCCTTATTGGTTGGAAACTCTACCAGAGCTACAAGTGCTTGTGTTAAGGTCAAATAAGTTCCATGGTTGGATACCGGAGTCGAAAGCAAGCTTTCCTTTCCCCAAGTTACGAGTTCTAGATCTCTCTGACAACAATTATTTTGGTCCATTGCCTACTTGGTACATTGAGAATCTAAAAGCTATGGCAAATGCGAATGAAGGTAATGTTTCCGGAGGAAGATACATGCAGGGCAGTCGTTCCTATGATTATTCACTCACTGTGACAATGAAAGGATTGACAACACAACTGGTGAGAATTTTAACCATTTTCACAAGCATTGATCTGTCCAACAACAAGTTTGAAGGTGTGATTCCACAAGTTTTTGGGAAGTTAACTTCACTCAAAGGGCTTAACCTATCAAGAAACAATCTTAATGGTCATATCCCACAATCACTAGGAAACTTGACCAAACTTGAATGGTTAGACCTTTCATCGAACATGTTGGTTGGAAAGATTCCAGAGGAATTGGTAGATTTAATATCACTTTCCTACTTAAATCTTTCCAACAATCAACTGGTTGGATCTATACCTCAGGGAAAACAGTTCAACACATTCGAAAATAGTTCTTACCAAGCCAATCTCGGGTTATGCGGCTTCCCATTGTCAAAGGGTTGCAATGAGACACCAAAGTCACCACCATCAACATTGGGATTAGAAGAAGATGATTCAGAATCAGGATTTGGGTTTGGATGGAAAGTTGTGGCAATGGGATATGGATGCGGATTCATAGTTGGAGTAGGTGCTGGATTTCTTGTTTTTCGAAATGGAAAACCCAAATGGTTCATCAATTTGTTTGGATTAAAACAACATCACAAGGTGAACAAGTCAAAGAAACAGAAAGCTTCAACAAGGTCTGGAAGAGGGAACTAAGTTAAGAGACAGAAGTTGTGTTCCATTTCGAATCAATGTCTTGACTTGACTATAACAGTGTGTTTGGATTGAGGGACTAGTAAGGAACGGGATGGGACGGGAGGGGACGGAAGGTCTTTTTGGTTAATGGCTCATGTTTGGATTGGAAATTAGATTTGGTCCATGGGTTTTGAAGGATCAATTTTGGTCCTTCTTGATCCTTATAAGTCCATATTTTTTGGTATTCCAAATTGGAGTACCAACAAGGACCAACAAAGCTTTTATTTATAAAATGCTAGGTGATCCCTCATGTTCCTTATTTTTTATATTTTAAACAATCTAAACAAGGATTGGTACTTCCCTTCCTTTCCTTTAAAAATCCCTCATTTCCCATCCCATCTCATCCTTTACTGATCCCTAAAAAATTTTATCCAAACACACTGTAAATAGTAGGAGGATCTTTGTTTTATAGACGTGTATACTCTTATTTGTGCCAATAGCCCAATATTTGATATTTATACCTCAAATTCAGTTTGTCTTTTTACCCTTTTAACAGATCCATGATATATGTTCATAATTAAGTTCTTCATTCCTTTAATTAGTAATGAGGGTTTGGAAAGAGAGTGATGGAGGATTTTTTTTGCTACTTGTGATGGAGGAGTTTCAAAGTATCATAATTTGGTAATTAACTTTTTTTTTCGAAATGAACATTAATTTTAATATATAAAAATATTACTCCATCCGTTCCTTATTAAAGTTCATACCCTCTATTCATTGATTTTTGTTTGTCATCACTATATACCAAGAAATCAGACAATTTTTAGTTTCAATCTTAACCCTATTTAAAATACGGCTTAATACCCAAATTAACCCCTTAACTATCCATTTGGGATAAATTAGCCCTTTTGCTTTTTTTTTTTGGACAAATAAATCTCATGACTTTGAAAAACGAGATAAGTTAGCCCTTTTCTGACGGACCGTTTTAACATCCAGTAGGTGAGGGCGCGTTCGACTTCCGATTAAGACAATTCTAGCAGCGTCTGAAAGATCTCGACGCGAAGAATATGATAGTCAGGGAGGTGAGAAAACTAAGTAATCGGAAAATTTCAGATTTCGAGTCATATTTAAAACTTTGACTTGAAAGTGCGATCTTCTTCGGAGTCGGAACGAGTTGAATTTCTAATATGTCACTCTCTGAAGATGTCGGATCTAGTCGTTGTGAAGGTGAGAAACGATAACGAAGAAAACAAGGGATGTCGGTCTATTGGCATCGAAACAGGCTAAATTTATGATATGTCACTCTCTGAGTGATGTCGGTCTTATTCGCCTCATTTTCTTTGTTATTTTTTCTCACCTCCACAATCAGTAGATCCAACATCCCTCAAAGAGTGACATATCGAAAATTCAGCCTGTTCCGACACCGAATAAGACCGCACCTTCTAGTCAAACTTTTAAATTTGACTCGACATCTGAAATTTTTCGATTGGTTTTTTTTTTTTTGCTCACCTCCCTGACCATACGATTCTTTTTGTCGAGATCTTTCAAACACCGTTAGAATCACCTTAATCAAAAATCGGACGTGCCCTCACCTTCCGGACGTTAAACAACCTGTTAAGAAAGGGCTAATTTGTCTCGTTTTTAAAATTTATGGGATTTATTTGTCTCCAAAAGAAAAAATAAAGGGGCCAATATGTCCCAAAATGGATAGTTAAGGTGCTAATTTGGGTAATAAGCCAAATTAAAAATACTCTTGAATTCCTAATAGAATTAAATAAGGTGGTTGATGCATTATTAGAGCTGGCAAAATGAATCTGAAACCCGCCAAACAAACCCAAGTTGATTAGAAAAGTCAACATCCCGAACCTGCCCGAACCCAACCCGAGACCGACCTAAACCCGAACCCGAAATAATTTGAATTTAATAATAATTTATAAAATAAAATATTTTATTGTTTAGAAAAAAAAACATATTTCCTTTTAATATTAAATAAAACTATTATATATATGAATATAATAAAATTTATATAATACTGATCACAATTAAATGATTCATTAATCAAAATATATATATATATATATATATATATAACTTAAAGTGAAAGACTAAAAAGTACCCTTATAATTAATTAAAGTATAATAAATTAAATACATGAAATTTTAATTTTGTTTAAACAAATAAAGAATTTACAAAAGCAGATGATGAAACAGAAGTAAAGGTTTAAATCGAAAGTTTCGTCCTTGTTCAATCTAGTCCCTTATTTTAGTTCAGTTCAGTCCCCAAAGTTCTTTAGTGGTTCAATTAAGGGTCTATCAGCTTTAAATTTGTTTAATTTAAGGCTTTCATTTTAATTATTTGTTTAATTTAATGCTTAATTTATTTTAATTTGCAATAACTTAAGATTGATTAGCATTAATTAATTTAAATTAGTGTTAAAGTACAGTAAAACCTGTATAAATTAATAATGTTGGAACCATGAAAAATTATTAATTTAGAAAGCTATTAATTAATCAATAAATTAATAAAATATTAATTTAAAGAGTATTTTATTGATTCCATAATATAAATCTGATTATATAAATATAACTAATATACATGCATATGTATTCATTGTTTTTAGTATTATTAAAACTATTATGAATAATTAAATGAAATTTATAATTAGTCACTTATATTTATGTTAATTGTAGTAGAACTAGATATCAGCCCAAAAAAAAAATTAGAACTAGATACATATTCAACATATAATGATGAAGAGAACTACTATATGTATAATCCAATTAGATTTATAATTCATGAAAAAATAAACAAAAAAGGTATTCATATTTTACTAAATTGTCTTAGTTATATATGTAAATTTTAGAGAATTATTAATTTATAATATTGATGGGACTAATATATATATATATATATTATATATAAGGGGTTTTAAAAAAATTATTATCTTATTATTTTATCGAAATTACTAATTTTTATAACTGGACCAAGTTGGGACCAGAGTAAAATATTATTTTATTGAGGTTATTAATTTATCAAGTGTTAATTTATGGAGGTTATGCTGTATATGTATTTTATATTTAATTCAATTAATTTAAATGTTGCACGCCACTTAATAATGGTCAGTGACCGTAGTCTTTCCGAAGAAGGGGTTTTTTTTACTACTCATGAACATGATATTGAAATGGGCTACACAAAAGGAGGTAGCCCTCTCATTTCTCATAATCCCACCCCGCCCATCCCAGGATTCAAACCCAGGACCTCACATGATACGAATCTAGTTGTATTAGATTCAAATCCAACCTTTGAATATCCACCAAAGTCGACTTGAACTTCTTCAACTCCTAGACTTGTATGTCGATGACCTTCACAAAGCTATCCCTCCTCTTTCGTCGGCCTTAAGCACTCAATTAGACCTGCAATTGAATTCTCAAGATCACAAGATTCACAAACAACTAAGTTATCTCAACCTAATTGCTTGCTAGGACTCTACAAGATGAAGAACCCTAAGTTTGCTCAAACTAGAACAATGAAGCTAAGATAATCAATTTGGGAAAAAAATCCTCAACTTTATTAATCAACTCAACTTATGTTTACAAGAGGGGGATGGTCCCTTTATATAGGGAACGCATAACCCTTCTCCTAAAGCTAAAAGGAAAACATTACATAAAGGAAGGAACAAGGAAATAGCCTACTCCTTGTCCTACTAGGAAAAGTAAATAACCTTACATAATTAAGCAAGGATTGGACTTAGTCAAACAAGACCCAACCCAATGTCTTCTAGACTAAATAAATAACTAATCTAAGATAGAATAAAGGCCCATGAGGCCGAATTACACAATGCCAAAGTCTAATGCTCATCGATTTCAAGTAAGGTAAACACCTTGGAATCGATGGGAATATTCTTGGTGATGTCGACTTCAATGCCTTCCAAATGTTCTTCAATGGACTCTAAACCTCCAAGATGAGATCTTACAAAGCCCAATAAAGCTTCCTTGAACCTTTTAGCCCGAGCCCTAGTCATTGGACCTTGCGGAATGGCTAAAGGATCAAATGGCCGGTCTTGTCCGGATGACCCAATCGATGTCCGATTGTGGCCGGTTGGTGCGCCAAGCGATGGCCGGTTGTGGCCGGATGCCCCATGCGATGTCGCATGCGATGGCCGGTCATGTGGCCGGTGTTGCGCGGCTTCTCCAAGCAATGGCCGGTCACTCGTGCCTCCAACTCCATGCTCCTCCAAGCTAGCATCGATGACATCTCCTTGATCTTCATTGGCTCCAATGTGTTCTTCTAAGCCATGATAAGCCCTTGGCGCATCATCCCCTCTCCATTGAAAAGGATTTGTCCTCAAATCTGCATCACTATCAAACAAGGATAAGTCTGAAACATTAAAAGTAGCACTTACATTGCCATATTCACTAGGAAGATCTAGCTTGTAGGCGTTGTTGGTGATCCTCTCCAAGACTTGGAATGGACCATCTCCACGAGGTAAGAGCTTAGACTTTCTCTTTTCAGGGAACCTCTCCTTCCTTAGATGCAACCAAACCCAATCCCCGGGTTCAAAGATGACTTCCTTGCGCCCTTTGTTAGCATTCTTCATGTAGTGTTGTGTCTTCTTCTCAATTTGAGCTCGAACCCTAGCATGAAGCTCTCTAACATAATCGGCCTTCTTTTGCCCATCCATGTGGACTTGCACACTCAAAGGTAAACTCAACAAATCCAATGAGGTTAAAGGATTAAAGCCATACACAGTTTCAAAAGGTGAATATCCAGTGGTGCTATGTATGCTTCTATTATATGCAAATTCGACATGAGGTAGACAATCCTCCCAAGTTCTTAAGTTCTTTTTAATTAAAGCCCTAAGCAAAGTAGACAAAGTCCTATTAACTACCTCAGTTTGACCATCGGTTTGAGGATGACAAGTAGTAGAAAATAACAACTTAGTACCTAACTTAGCCCATAAAGTTCTCCAAAAGTGACTTAAGAACTTAGCATCTCTATCACTTACAATCGTCCTAGGCATTCCATGTAGTCTAACAATTTCTTTAAAAAACAAATTAGCTACATTAATGGCATCATCCGTTTTAGTACATGCAATAAAGTGAGCCATCTTAGAAAACCTATCAACAACCACAAAGACAGAATCTTTACCTCTCCTAGAACGAGGTAAACCTAACACAAAGTCCATGCTAATATGAGTCCGTGGTTCATGAGGAATAGGCAAAGGAGTATACAATCCATGCGGTTTAGATGTAGATTTAGCTTGCAAACAAACAATGCAACTAGCAACATACTTTCCTACATCATGTCGCATCTTAGGCCAAAAGAAGTATTCATGCAATATATCATATGTTCTATCAACTCCAAAGTGACCCATTAATCCCCCTTCATGCGATTCCCTCAAGAGCAATATGCGCAAAGAACAAGAAGGCACACACAATCTAGATTCCTTAAACAAAAATCCATCATGCTCATAATACTTTCCAAAACCGGAATTTTCACATGCTTTAAAGAGTTCACCAAAATAAACATCACTAGCATACAATTCCTTAATATACTCAAAACCAAGAAACTTAGAATCAAGCATGGAAAGTAAGACATACCTCCTTGATAAAGCATCGGCTACCACATTCTCCTTACCTTGTTTGTATCGCACAACATAAGGAAAGCTCTCTATGAACTCGCTCCACTTAGCATGTCTCTTGTTTAACTTTGTTGGCCTCTTAAATACTTCAAGCTCTCATGATCCGTATGAATCACGAATTCCTTAGGCCAAAGGTAGTGTTGCCAAGTTTGCAACGCCCTCACAAGAGCATACAACTCCTTATCATAGGTTGGATAATTCAATGCAGCCCCATTCAATTTCTCACTAAAATAGGCGACGGGCTTCCCACCTTGCATTAAAACAGCTCCAATTCCAACCCCTGATGCATCACATTCAATCTCAAAAGTATTGTTAAAGTTAGGTAAAACAAGCAAATGAGCATTAGTTAGTTTATCCTTCAACGTCTCGAATGCTTCTTGTTGTTCATCTCCCCACTTGAATGGTGCATTCTTCTTCATAACACTTGTAATAGGGGCGGCTAAGGTGCTAAAATCCTTAACAAACCTCCTATAAAATCCGGCTAGTCCATTAAAAGATCTCACTTGTCCAACATTGGTGGGTGTTGGCCAATCTTTGATTGCTTTGATCTTTTCCTCATCAACCTCTATACCTTGCGATGAAACCACAAAACCAAGAAAAACAAGCTTGTTTGTGCAAAAGGTGCACTTCTTAAGGTTAGCATACAATTTCTCAACCCTAAGTACATCTAACACACATCTTAGATGCCTAACATGCTCATCTAGGTTTCGGCTATACACAAGTATATCATCAAAATAAACAACAACAAACTTGCCAATAAAAGCTCTTAAAACATGATTCATTAATCGCATGAATGTACTAGGTGCATTAGTCAATCCAAAAGGCATAACTAACCATTCATACAACCCTAATTTAGTTTTAAAGGCAGTTTTCCATTCATCACCCTCTTTCATGCAAATTTGATGATAGCCACTCTTAAGATCAATCTTAGAAAATAAGCAAGCACCATGCAATTCATCAAGCATATCATCTAATCTAGGAATAGGGTGACGATACTTTACCATGATGTTGTTTATTGCCCTACAATCCACACACATTCTCCAAGTCCCGTCTTTCTTAGGAACAAGCAACACAGGAACGGCACATGGAGAAAGGCTTTCACGCACAAACCCTTTTTGTAGTAGCTCTCCAACTTGCTTCTCCAATTCCTTTCTTTCTTCAGGGTTTGTTCTATAAGCTGGCTTATTAGGTATTTGCGCTCCAGGGACGAAGTCAATTTGATGTTCAATCCCCCTAATTGGTGGTAAACCACTAGGAATCTCCTCAGGAAACACATCTACATAATCACTCAAAAGAGAAACAATGTTGCTTGGAAGCTCGCTTTCCAAGTGGTTAGTAGCAACAAGTGTATTCTTAAGAAAAAGTAAGATCAAAACAGAATTATCATTCAAAGCCTCTTTAATCTCACTCCTAGTTGTTAACATACACCCCTTAACAATTTTCTTAGAACTAGCATGCTTTTCAACTAAATCGCAATTCACATCTAATTTAGCATGTTTATTCTTTTCTTAGTCCTAAAGTCAGATCCCATCTTAGCAAATTCCTCTTTCGAATTTCAATTGATCTTTTAAAGCTTCTTGAGGTGATAAGGATCAAGGTATAGGACACTTACCACACATAAAGGATACTATTGTTTCACCATCATGATGGACCTTGTTGTCATATTGCCATGGACGACCAAGTAGAACATGACATGCTTGCATTGGTAGTACATCACATAGCACCTCACCATTGTACCTGCCCAAAGAAAGAGAAACTAAAACTTGTTTGTTAACCTTAATCTCCTCTCTATCATTGAACCATCCTAAACTATAGGGTTTAGGGTGTTTAGTGGTGGATAACGCAAGCTCCTTCACCAAATACATACTAGCTATATTTGTGCAACTTCCTCCATCAATGATCACACTACTAGGCTTCCCATTCGCATACATCCTAGTATGAAACAAATTCTCCCTTTGATTTTGCACATCTCCTTTAACATAGGCACTCAAAGTTCTCTTTGCAACTAAATTCAAGAGCGCCGGTGTTGAGCCATCACTATCATCATCTTCGGTTTGTACCTCTACTTCATCATCTCCATCTCCACTTCATCCAAGTGCAATATACTCATCTTCACTTACGATTTCACCATTGTCATTAGTAAGCATGACTTTCTTGTTAACGCAATCCCTTGCAAAGTGTCCAAATCCTTGACACTTGAAACACTTTACATAGTTCTTAGAAGATGAACTCGATGAAGATTTAGAATCGGATTTAGGGGTAGTACCTTTTTGCGTCGCTAACTCCTTTTCTTTTGATGACTTATCATCCTTCTTGATTGGAGTTTTCCATGAGCTTGATGATGATGAAAAGCTCTTCTTATTCCTCTTTACTTGACTCTCGGCCTTCAAAGCATGTTGAAGCAATTCCTCAACATCATAGTGTTGTTGCATTTCCACAATATCATGAATTTCTCTATTCAATCCCGCCATAAACCTAGCTATAGTAGTTTGTGGAGCTTCATCAACCTCGGCCCTAGACATTAACAACATCATCTCGGAGTAGTATTCATCAACACTCCTAGTTCCTTGCCTTAAGGATTGCAACTCTTGGTAGAGACCATTAGTGTAAAAGCTTGGAACAAACCTCTTTCTCATGTAACTCTTTAGACCTAACCAAGTGTTGATCGGCCTTTCCAAATCTCCTTCTTGTTTGCACCAATTGATTCCACCAATTTAAAGCATTCTCCGTGAATTCAAGAGTAGCAATTTGTACCTTCTTTGGTTCGGCATGAGGATAGTAATCAAAATACATATCCAATTTCGACTCCCACTCCAAGTAATCGGATGGAGACCCTCTCCCATTGAATTTAGGGATTTTGTATTTGATGTTGTCCTTAGGCTCCTCTCTTTCAATTCCTCTCCTAGGCCGCATGTTTTCATTGTGAGCTTGTCCACCAAGTTCTTGTTGCCTTAGTCTCTCCATGGGATCGATTCTAGCAATTTGCCTCGGTGGTGGAGGATGATCCTCATTGTTGATTGCGGCATCAGCTCCTTGTTGAGCTTGCGGATTTCGAGTTTCCAATGCCTCCAATCTTGTTGTCATGGTGCCAAGTTGTTGTATGATTTTTTGCAACATGGCATTTGTATTCTCTCCTTGATTTTGCTCTTCTTGTCTATCTCCCATTGTATCTACAAAAAGAACAAAGATTAGTGGTAAAAATCCTCACAAGTGTGTGTGTGCTTATACCTTTGACTTGTGCTCTCGTGTTTGTACTCAAGTCCTATGGATTGGCGGTCCACTATTCTCTTAATAATCTCACAAGTTGCCTTTTACTAGCTTCAATAGGCCTAATAAGAGCAACTCCTAGAGTACTCCTTTCTTCTCGTGACCTACTTGAGGAACAAACAATTAGTAGCAAAGTTATTTGTGAATCAAAGGAAAAGTGATCTTAAACCAAACAAAACCACTTAATGCTGGTTCCTTATGTCGAAATTCTTCTCCAAAGTTGCTGCACAAAACCTCAATTTCAAGCACAATCACAATATCAAATTGGTTAGCATAAACCCTAGTACCACTTGTCTCCTATTTTGTACCACTTGAATCCAATAGGGTTTGTAACCTGAAATTCTTCAAATCAAATCACAATTAACAGCAAAAGCAACCCAAGGATCTCAATTACTCAATCAATTAGAGTTATTGCAACTAATTAGATCAATTGCACAAGAAAAACCCTAATCCTCAAATTTCCCAAATTAAAACCCTAGTTCCTGAAAAATATCGATAACATCACATATTTTTTTGATTTTTTCAATATTTTTCCCAAAAAGATCACACCAAAATAAGTCTAAAGCTCAAATTTCACAGCTTTCCGAGCTCAAACGAATCCAGAACAAAAATCACAAGTTTCTGGTCGAATTTTTTTTATTTTTTTTATATTTTTCGATATAACTACTAGTTATGAGGAACTCAAATCTGAAATTTCAAAGAAAAACGATGCAAGATGAATCGGCTATGAATTTTTGAAGTTTCTAAATTTTTGAATTTTTCAAGAAGGTGGTGCGATGAGTGTTTGGGTGTGTTGTGATGGATGGAAACGTGATGATTGATGTATAGAAGGATAGATTTACCGATTGAAGATGACAACCTATGCTCTGATTACCAATTGATACGAATCTAGTTGTATTAGATTCAAATCCAACCTTTGAATATCCACCAAAGTCGACTTGAACTTCTTCAACTCCTAGACTTGTATGTCGATGACCTTCACAAAGCTATCCCTCCTCTTTCGTCGGCCTTAAGCACTCAATTAGACCTGCAATTGAATTCTCAAGATCACAAGATTCACAAACAACTAAGTTATCTCAACCTAATTGCTTGC
>AWWV01010623.1:0-10794 GCA_001974805.1 Corchorus capsularis | reverse complement strand
AACAAGGCCCAACCCAATGTCTTTTAGACTAAATAAATAACTAATCTAAGATAGAATAAAGGCCCATGAGGCCGAATTACACAATGCCAAAGTCTAATGCTCATCGATTTCAAGTAAGGTAAACACCTTGGAATCGATGGGAATATTCTTGGTGATGTCGACTTCAATTCCTTCCAAATGTTCTTCAATGGACTCTAAACCTCCAAGATGAGATCTCACAAAGCCCAATAAAGCTTCCTTGAACCTTTTAGCCTGAGCCCTAGTCATTGGACCTTGCGGAATGGCTAAAGGATCAAATGGCCGGTCTTGTCCGGATGACCCAATCGATGTCCGGTTGTGGCCGGTTGGTGCGCCAAGCGATGGCCGGTTGTGGCCGGATGCCCCATGCGATGTCGCATGCGATGGCCGGTCATGTGGCCCGTGTTGCGCGGCTTTTCCAAGCAATGGCCGGTCACTCGTGCCTCCAACTCCATGCTCCTCCAAGCTAGCATCGATGACATCTCCTTGATCTTCATTGGCTCCAATGTGTTCTCCAAAATATGAAATTTTAGCCCTCTCTGATATTAGAAAGGAATTGATTATCTTCAAATGTAAAATCGCAAATATAAATCCCAAAAAAATCGGTATAGACTCTCAACATCATTTTTTAACAATATTAAGAAAAAATGGAGTTAGAAAAGAAAATAAAAGATTATGGCCAAAAAGGCAAAAACCCAAAGAATTTTGAAAGGGAGCAGACTTTTAAAAGAAAGGAATTTTAATCTTTGAGAAAGAAGTAGAAATCTGGAAAACAGAACAAGGAAACAAAGCTAGAGGTAGAAGAGAACAGTTAACGGTTATTTTCGCCGTTAGTTTTATACTTTATACCAAATCATTTCTCATCATCCCCAAATAATCATATGCACTATCCCCAAAATATTTTTATTGATTGACAATTTTTTATATGCTCAAAATTGGCTTTTAAACGTGTTTTAATCCATATTTTTATCCTAATTAATTGAATAAACCCCGTCTATATAAATTTAGTATCCTCTAATAACTAAACAAAATGCAAAATTCAGTATCCTCAAAGTGATATACTTTATACCCAAATCACTTCTCATCATCCCCAAATAATCATATTCACCATCCCCAATTTTTTTAGAGATTGACATTTTTTTATGGCAAATTATACAATACACCGTCAGTGGAGTTTAACAGACTACACAAGCGGGTCCTGAAGGGTGACATGTGTCCTTTAGGGACTAGATTGAAATGTTTAAAACTTATTTAATTAAGAAAATGGACATGTGTCAACTCCACAACCCGCTTGTGGAGTTCAAAATTTACACCGCCGGTGTATCAAATAATTACCCTTTTTTTATATACCCAAAATTGGCTTAAAACGTGTTTTAACCCACATTTTAATCCTAATTAATTGAATAAATCTCGTCTATATAAATTTAGTGCCATCTAATAATTAAACAAAATGCAAAATTCAGTATCCCCAAACTGATATACTTTATACTCAAATCATATCTCATCATCCCCAAATAATCATATGCACCATCCCCAAATTCTTTAGAGATTGCCATTATTTTATATACCAAAAATTGGCTTCAAACGTGTTTTAATCCATATTTTTCATTCTAATTAATTGAATAAATCACGTCCATATGAATTTAGTGCCATCTAATAATTGAATAAAATGCAAAATTGAGTATCTTCAAGCTGATACACTTTATACCCAAATCATTTCTCATCATCCCCAAATAATTATATGCATGATCCCCAAATCTTTTAAAGATTGACATTTTTCACACACACACACACACACACACACAAAGCCTTCCCCAAACCCAAATGAAGTCTACCCCCCTTCAGGATTCCAGTTTTGACCTTAAAGCCTGATTTCTTAATTCATGGTTGACAAAAACTTTTCACACTTAACAGACAACTGATAGATGAGTTCACACACACAGACACACACACACCAAATTTCCATGTGCCTTCCCCAAATGAAGTCTACCCCCCTTCAGGATTCTAGTTTTGACCTTAAAGCCTGATTTCTTAATTCATGGTTGACAAAAACTTTTCACACTTAACAGAAAGCTGATAGTTGTGTTCTCCTAATGAAGATCCTGCATCAGTCGGCTTCTATGAGTACTCGTTGGAAAGCTAACTCCGAGCTCTACAACTTTCCTTTGAAGTCTGAAGCCCAATTCTGCCGATTTCAAGCCCGAATCTGTCAGTGAAGTTTCTGCAAAAATCCAGAAAATTCCAGAATCCTATTTTGACTTGGATTTTATTCTAGGATGACACCTAATCCTACTTGGAGTCCAAGACAGCCTTAAACCGCCCTACCCTTGTTTCTCCACTATAAATAGCCACCTTAGGTCTAGATTTTAGATGTAATTTTATTCTTCATAAGATATATTGTTTAGTTGAAGGTTTGGAGGAGAAAAACCCTAGGAGCCGCCGCCCCTCTCTCTTCCTCCTCTATAGATAAGTTCTTTTCTTCTTATTTGTGGATGATCACTCAATTTATGAGTGAGTAATCTTTTCTTTTCTCCAATGTAGAATTTAATTGATCTCTTGACTTATTCCATGGTGAGATTTTGTGCTTTTATATGAGAATTTATTTGAGTATTTCTTGGATCTCTGTATGAATTCTATGTTGCTTGTTTTGATTGACTGGGTCGGCACTTTCATGATAAATTGAGTTAGCATTAGCTAGATTAGGTTGTGAATTAATCACTCCAGCTTAATTTTATGTAGCAATTGGATGTGAATTAATCCTCCATCCAAGAGAGAAAAGAATCAATGGGCGAGAAATTTCTCATTGTGTTTGTTATTAAATTACTTGTTCTTAATGCTTTATTCCTAAGTGATCTTTAAGTCCTAAGAAAGTAATTGATTGCTGAAAGAGTAAAAGGGATAGATTTACTTTAATCGGTAATCTAATCTAATTAAGGTAATTTAGGTTAAGTCCGACAAGCTATTCAAGGTTCTCATAATTTTTAGATATCGATGATCCATGTTATTGTTGTCAAGAGGGATATTAATTCTATGTTGGAGGTTGTTTCTATTTAATTGTTATTTTCGATATAATTCGCTGCTTTTGATTAATTGTTTTCTTTTATTTTCTTGATTGCTTTCGTAGTTAATTTACTTAGTTAGATTTAATTTTAATTCTTCTTTAAATTCTCTTTATTAATTTGTTTTGTTTGAGAAAAGGAAAAGCCGTTCTCTCTGTGGGATCGACCCCTACTTGCCCTAGCTAGTTTAGTTAGTAATTGTTGGGATAATTATTTATTTTATGGTCATTGACGACACGATCATGGCCACATAACTCAAATAAGATTCAGAATCATAAAATTATTCTAGGGTTTTGACTACTATCATCAAGAACTTAACACAAAATTATAAGTATAGAAATCTCACCATAATCAATTGATTGAATTCACCAAAGGATCAGAAGTATTAAGGATTTAGCTACTCATGGATTTTCCTAAATCCATGAGAGGCATAAGAATACTTACAGAGATAGGGAGAGGCGGAATCTCCCCTTTGAAACCCTAGGGACGTCGCACCCCTCTATGGCTAGAGAGGGTGTCGACTTCTCCCTCTTCTAAAACTAGAGAAAAACCTAAAAACTAAAGAAAGGTAGAAAAAGAATAAAACTATATGAGAGATTAATTGTGTAGTATGTAAGTTTGTGATTTGTGATATAGGAGGTGGCTATCTGCGCTGAAACCGGGCTAATATCGCAAATCTGCGGGATTAATGCGGGATTTGGATATTCTTTTGGATATTAGGCCTACAAATTGGGATTTTAACTCCAATTATAGGTTTATATGGGCTGAGTATATTCCCATATAAATAATCCAAAAATCCTCAACTTCAGTGCTTCTTCTGGGCTTGGCTTCAATTCTTTGCAATAAAGCTCCAAATCTTCAATTTTGCTTCTTGAATTAATTCTTCAATTATCTTCAAATCTTCAAAATATCTTCAATCACGAACTTCGCATCTTCAAATCTTCATTCCAAATGGCTAAATCCATAGTTGAGTATAAAGTCACTAAAATAGCTCCAAAAAGAGTGAAAAACAATAAGTTTTCACTTTTCTTGTCTTCATGACCTAAAAACACAAATACTAACAAAATAGGGTAAAAACACATATAAAAATAGCTATAAAAATATGCATAATTTGAGCTCGATCATAATTTCCCCCACACTAAATTTTTGCTAGTCCCTAGCAAACTAGTGTAGACAAACAAAAATTAAAATTTAAGATAGTAAGTTTTGTTCAAATCTTTTGAAAAACTTTGAATCATATACATATATCAAGGATCAATTCAATTTATGAGATCAGAATAACATAGAATATTAAGAGTATCCAATTCAATAGATCAAGATATAACAATCATCCTCATTCTTAAGTAACCATAATCAAAGTAGCTATAATCACTTATCATTTATCACAACTATAACTACTTCTTTCTATAAGCTTATGCCTTCATCGTTATCTCCACTACTCAAACAATTGCATATCATGAATACAAATCAAGAATTTCGCATGGGTTATAATGATTTTCAAAGGGTAATCAATTTTTAGAAAAGTGAGGTTTCTAACCTCAAAGTGTTAGGGGTTACTAACGCCCTTTATGTATTTTTGTGAGGCTACTAGCACTCTAGAGGGACAATACTTCTGCTGATCCATGCCTCTTATCCTCTTTCCAAGGGTTACTAACTCCTTTTGTTTAAAGAGAAGAGTGACAACAATGGATATATATATTTTTTTTGTTAAGGCAAAAGATATCTCTTCTCCTCTTGCATGAAAAACACTCTATTTTATGAAAAAGATTTTTTAAAACTACCCTTCTAATATAGATGACCCCACACTTATTTTTGACATATTCATAAAATACTCTCATAAGTGTAGTTTCAATAAAAATTAAACATGAGTTCTAAAAATAGGCAATCATAGAAATAATTCATGGTAAGCAATTATCACAAACTTCAATGATACCTAATCTAAGAAATAAGATATCATACTATAAATAAATCAATGAATCAAACATTCTTAAAAATTCTAAGTATTCATCAATCAAAAATCAAATCAATCGATCAATATGAGCATATAAAATCAAAATTTTGTCAAAATTTTCGAAAAAATTATTCCAATTTTATCAATTTTATGCATATAGACTCACCCCCCCCTCACTTAAAAGATACATTGTCCCCAATGTATTAACAAGCGTGGAAAATCAAAGCAAAAATATGTATGCATCTTTTAAATCCTAATTAACTTATATCTATATCTATATGTATCGCATATTAAAGAAAAAATCAATCAAAGTATTGCAAGAAAAAGATAGAGTTAAAGAAATCTTCTCTATTCTCCAAGCATAAGCTCCAATTGGATATCTTCATATCGATGAAAAACTTCTTTTTCTCCTTTGGTATGGAAAATCCTAAAAAAGAAAAGAAAAATAAAACAAAGAAAAATATTATGGGTTAGTAAAAATATTGGGTTGCCTCCCAATAAGCGCCTTTCTTTAAGGTCTTTGGCTAGACTGCCTTAAAGAAGGTTATTCTTCAAGGGTGAAGGAATTTTGGGTGTAATCCTTCAACAGGTCTTCGATAACTCTACTCTCTTCAATGATTTTGATAGTTTCAAGTTGAATTTTATCAAGACTTGAAAAGATCAAAGCATTAGGCGATGGCATAGTTGTAACTCGGCATGGCGCGACAATGGCTCGGTGAGGCGCGCGGATGGCATGGCATTGGCCGGGCATGGTGCACGGACATGGCCGGGCATGGCTTGGTGTCGACATGGTTGGAAGCTTGCATGGTCGGTTGCGAGCTGCTGGTGGCGCGGCTTGGTGCGGACAAGGCCGAGCATGGCATAGGTGGCTGCGCGGCAGGAGCGGGCAAAGCCGAGCATGGCCGGGTAGGCGGCACGGATGGCGTGGCAATGACCTGGCTGGGCCGGGCAGGCGACACGGCAGATGCTGGTGGCGTATGGTCATGTGGCTCGGGTGTGGCCGGGCTAGGCGCGGCAAGGCTTGATGTCGCAAAAGCTTGGGATGCCTTGGCCAGTGTTGGCCAGCCATGTGAGGTCGATGGCCGGGCTGCAGCCGGACATACTGGCTTGTGTGGCACGGGCTTAACCGGGCTGAGTCCTGGAGCAGCTTCCTTCGATGTATTGGTTATCATCTGGGCAAAATTCTCCAATATCTCGTATATGTCAGCAATGCTGTGATTGAACAGGGGAATATAGATAAGAGTATCGACAGACAATCGATCAGAAGCTTTTAATCCTTGGTAGAAGATTTGAACCAATCTTCTTTGATCATAACCATGATGAGGGTGAGCACATAGCTTCTTAAACCTTTGCCAAAATTGGGGAAAATTCTCCAATTTACATTGAAGAATGCTTGCAACTTTAGCTCGATGTTCAAGGTCTATATCTTGCTTCTTAGTTGAATTGCTTGGTTGGTCGATCTTCAGGGGTGGTTGAACTTCTTTGTTGTTGACTTCTAGCTCCTTCTTGGCTTCTTTTGCTCGATATTTCTTCTCATGGGAGGTTGAAGATTTCGTCCTCCGAGATAATTCCTCAAGGGCATTGAATGCTTTCTCCGGGGTTCTTTCATGCAGTGGTTTAGTACTGAAAGAATCAACAAGAACTCGATCTTTAAGTCCCAATCCTCCATAGAAGAATTGGATTAAAATTTCTTCCTTGAATCCATGATCAGGGCAATCGGCACACAGCTGCTTGAATCTCCTCCAAAATTGGTGGAAAGTCTCGTTGTAACGTTGTCGAATGTCCATTATCCTTTGTCTTCCTTTGGAAATCTGATCAGGCTTTGTTGATGAAGAATCTTCAATGGCTCCTTTCTTAACAAACTTAGAACTTATAACATAAACACCTTCAATCTTGATTTCGGCAGGCACTTGTAAATTTCTTTTGGTGTAGCTTGGCTCTCATTCTTCTTGTTGATGTGCGGCAAGGTTTGGATAAGGGTCTTGCAACTCTTTTCCACTCCTTAAAGAAATTGCACTGACATTCTCTCTAGGAGGTGATGGAATCCTTTGTTGACCTTGTGTCTTGAGATCACTCAAATCACTAGCTAATTGACTAATTTGCTTTCTCATCATCTCCATAGCTTCCTTGATTTGTTGTAACTCGATGGCTTTTGAAGATTGAAAATTAGGTCTTTGGATAGTCGGCCTTCCTTGATAGTTACCTTGGTTCCCATATTGTTGACTTGGTTGTTCAGGTCTCCAATAAGGTTCAGGCTTCCTTTGATAAGCTCCTTGTAATCCCACGGCATTGACTCCTTGCTTGTTGTCTTCCAAAGTCGCACAAACCCTAGGCACACTTGAAAAATTCGCATGGAACAAATCAGTGAGCAAAGCGATTTGTTGATTCGTTTCTTGAAGTTGTTGCTCCAATGAGGTGGAATAGGTAGAAACTTCATTGATTCTTCTTGTAGGGCCTTCTCTTGAATAGTCTTCTCGAGATCGAAATTGTTGAGTGTTTGCAGCCATGTTTTCCACTAAAAACCAAGCTTCGGTAGGAGTTTTGTCGATGAAGGCTCCTCCACTTGCAGAATCGATAGAAGATCTGTCAAACGATAGTAATCCTTCATAGAAGTACTGGATCAACAACTATTCATTGATTTGGTGATTGGGGCAGCTCGCACAAAGTGTTTTGAAACGTTCCCAATATTCATGCATTGTTTCTCCATGGCGTTGCTTAATTCCACAAATCCCCTTCCTTATACTTGATGCTTTATGTGCAGGAAAGTACTTTTCCAAGAACAACTTCTTAAGGCACGTCCAAGATGTGATTAAACCAGTGGGTAGGAGGTACAACCAATCTTTTGCTCGGTCCATAAGAGTGAACGGAAAGGTTCTTAACATGAATTGATCTTCAGGAATACCTTGAATACTTGTAGAAGCGCAGGCAATCTGGAAATCAGTTAGATGTCGGTGAGGATCTTCTCCAGGCAAACCGTGAAATTTGGGTAAAATCTGAATAAATCCAGATTTTATTTCAAAGTTTCCGTTGGTATCTGGGTAACGAATGGCTAAGCGTTTGGCATTGACGTTTGGTGCAGCTAACTCTCTCAGAGTTTTGGGTTGTTCTTCTTCAACCATGTCTTCTGACGATGTTGAAACAGCAGATCTAGGAGAACTTGATTGAGAACTTGAATCGGATGTGTCATCTTCTTGTAATCGGCTTTGTGTCTTCTTCTTCTTCTGAAATAGTGTTCTTTCAGGCTTAGGATTGAATTCTAAACCTTCAGTACTACTACTTCTTGTCTTTGGCATGCAGTTTCCTAGAAAAATCAAACAAAACTAAAAAGAAAAATTAGTAGTAACAGTTCTTAAATAAAATAAAAAAGCAGAAACAGAAAATAAAAATATTTTTTTATACTTTAAAAAGGAAAATGGAAAAGAAAAATTATTTTTTTTTTCAAAAATCGAAAACCCTAATTTTAAAAACGGAGTTTTTTTTTAGCAAAATCGGAAAAACGGAAAAAACTTTTTTTTTTTAGAAAAAACAAAAACTAAAACTAATTCTTGGATCTAATCTCTCTTCACTTTCTCTCAATTCAATTCCCTTCCCCGGCAACGACGCCAAAATTTATGATCGTTTCGTCTATGACCATAAAAATGATCCCCACAATTAACTAACTAGAATAGCTAGGGCAAGTAGGGGTCGAATCCCACAGAGAAGGTTTATGTGATGAACAATAAAAAGATAGAAAGATCTTTTCCAAAAATCAAAAAGAAAACAGGGGATTATAAATATCAATTATAAAGCAAACAATTAAACTAAAAATCCAAGCAAAGCAAATCTAAATCTAAATCTAAATCTAAAGCAGAATATAAAGCAAACAATAATTATATAGCATACTTCTTCTCCAGAGGTATGATTCAATCAAATTAACTATGGATCCTCGATTTAAAAGGTGAATTTCGCATCTTATTCTTGACTAACAACTGATATAGGTTTCCCAACATGTATTTTAGATAAGATGCCGATTAGAGCTGCAGTTATCCCTATTATTCCTTCAGTGATCGATTACTTTCTTAGGGCTTAAAGATCACTTGAGAACAAAGCATTAAGAACAGTTGATTTTACACACATGCCTACAAAGTAGAACCATACGAAGAGAAATTTCTCGCCCTCCAATAGACAAATAACCATTAAGCAGCAATTAAACAAACCTAATTTGCTACATACAATCAAACTTGAGTGATTAATTCTAAGCTTGATCTAGCCATAGATCTTCCTCTTACATCGTTAGTGGCCACATAACTCAAATAAGATTCAGAATCATAAAATTATTCTAGGGTTTTGACTACTATCATCAAGAACTTAACACAAAATTATAAGTATAGAAATCTCACCATAATCAATTGATTGAATTCGCCAAAGGATCAGAAGTATTAAGGATTTAGCTACTCATGGATTTAGGAAAATCCACGAGAGGCATAAGAATACTTACAGAGATAGGGAGAGGCGGAATCTCCCCTTTGAAACCCTAGGGACGTCGCACCCCTCTATGGCTAGAGAGGGTGTCGACTTCTCCCTCTTCTAAAACTAGAGAAAAACCTAAAAACTAAATAAAGGTAGAAAAAGAATAAAACTATATGAGAGATTAATTGTGTAGTATGTACGTGTGTGATTTGTGATACAGGAGGTGGCTATTTATAGTGAAGAAATAGGGGTATGACGGTTTAGCCTTTTCTTGGTCTCCAAGTAGGATTAGGTGTCATTCTAGAGTAGACTCCAAGTTAGATGAGGACTCTAGAATTTTCTGGAATTTTCTGGAATCTGGCAGCAACTTCGACATCGATTTCGGGCTTGAAGATGGCAGATCTGGGCTTTGCACTTCAAAAGAAAGTTGTAGAGCTCGGAGTTAGCTTTCCAACGGCTACTCATGGGCTTAAAACGGACATCTGAGCAGAAAATTATGGCCTTTCTACGAAGACTGCGCTGAAACCGGGCTAATATCGCAAATCTGCGAGATTTGGATATTCTTTTGGATATTAGGCCTACAAATTGGGATTTTAACTCCAATTATAGGTTTATATGGGCTGAGTATATTCCCATATAAATAATCCAAAAATCCTCAACTTCAGGGCTTCTTCTGGGCTTGGCTTCAATTCTTTGCAATAAAGCTCCAAATCTTCAATTTTGCTTCTTGAATTAATTCTTCAATTATCTTCAAATCTTCAAAATATCTTCAATCACGAACTTCGCATCTTTAAATCTTTATTCCAAATGGCTAAATCCATAGTTGAGTATAAAGTCACTAAAATAGCTCCAAAAAGAGTGAAAAACAATAAGTTTTCACTTTTCTTGTCTTCAGGACCTAAAAACACAAATACTAACAAAATAGGGTAAAAACACATATAAAAATAGCTATAAAAATATGCATAATTTGAGCTCGATCCGTTCCCACAGAAAATTTTAACAGTTGAGGAACATCTTATAAATGTCAATGAGAGGTAAGAATTGGCTATTAATCACAAAATGTTGCTTGCTAATCTGGTGGAAGTTAAACCATACCTTATGCATAGTTGTGTAAAATAACATGAAATCACTATGGAATTTGGACTAGTTTGTTATCTGTAGCAGAAGATTGCTCAAGGGGAGACAATTCAAATTTTTATGGTGTACCCGGTGTCCTGCTGCTTAATTATGTCTCCTAAAATGCAGGCAACCATGATTTTTGTTCTAGACATAGATTTCCAACAGTAAAGATTATACAAATACTGTACTATTTCATGG
>AWWV01010622.1:0-33854 GCA_001974805.1 Corchorus capsularis | reverse complement strand
TATATATATATATATATATATATATATATATATATATATACACACACTAAATGATCATTTGAGTCATCCATAAACCTAAAGGCCAAAGTTGATACCGTCTCATATAGCTCTTCAATATATCATGTCCATCTATTCTAAAAGATTTAGCCAGCTTACCTGTAGGGAGAAGTGCTTGACTTGCAAAGGCTGATGGAAATCCTAATACTTCAAGTTCCTAATCAATCTCTTCTCTGCTACAATAAATAAATTTATAATGCATTCCTATATCCATTCCTAAAAGAAAGACCCAGAGGAAACCTCAACCAAGGCTAAGGTACCAAAAACTAAATCAATCATTAACAAAAGGTTCCTGAATAAATCAATCTTAAGAATAAAATAAAACACTACTCAGCAGAATAAATCAATCATATGATTTGTTGTTTCATACTAAGCAAATAACACTCCCAATTCCTTGGTCGGGCCTGATAACAAGCAGCAAGCTTCTATCTCTTCACATCAAGAGTTAGCCACTTCCTGACTTAAGTGTATTACTCAACCTACAATGATAGTATATTAAATTTCTTTAGGAGTAAAAAGAGAATTATTAAAACAGAAAAGTGCAAACTAAACAAAAGCTTCTCAGTAATTCTCTATCACTATTGCTACTTGTGCTCATCCGTTGGTGAATTTCATCTATTCATCAAACCTCAGTAGCCAAAATGATGTCCCAAAGTGGTGAATATGAAACAACAAATCACATGAGCAAGTAGTCTTTTGTCAGGCCCTGTAACTTTCCTTGAAAGAATACTTTTTTTTAAGAACTAATCAATGTACATGAACAATGACCAAACATTCTATTAGTGTTTGAAAAGGATGAAATTTAAAGCTATGGAATATATTAACAGGACTCTTCTTTCTATTGTTGAAAAATGTGCAAAGAACATTGGCCATGGTGAACTTTGAATTTTTCACTAATCAAAACATGCTTATCGCATAGTCTGCAAACTCAGCTATTGACTTTTGAGGATTTGAGGAGCAATTTTGCCAATTGAATCAAATGAATTACATATGACAGCAAACTTACCAGTCTGAGCCTTCAAAAAGACATTCCCCTTTTACTGCTGAAGTTTTAAAAATAGCCCATTCCGAAATTTATCTTATGTAACTCCAAAGCCTCAGTCACTGCAATATCATCAAGTGCACCTGGAAGATCCTGGTTATTTGCAAAAATAAGTACGACTACTCCTTTTAGCTCCTTTTCCTCCAAGATGCTGAAGCAATGCTGCTAATAATGCACTCCTATATATAATTGCAAAACAAAAGAAAGAGTTTACCATCTCCATTCCCAACTGAATAAAAATGATTATTTTGAATTCAAATAAGCTTTATACCTATATAAACTTTAAAAGAAGTAATCAAATGTTATGTAACGGTTCAAATTAGACATATGAAGTTAAGAATTTCAATATTTTTGTACCTCCATGGGCTCCCAATGTGGATTTGAGGGCAAATTGCCTCTGCTTCAAGTCCACCCATTCCATTTGACTCTAAATAATCATCTACCCTTGGCATGTCATCATCACTTTTCAAAGACTGATGAAACAACTAAACTTCATTATACACAATCAATACTAAAGATTTGTTGGACAGCTTTTCTAAACAAAAGTTATCACAACTACAAAGAGATTTCTACAAATCAATAAAATAACTTAATCACTATATTAACTCTATGATTAACCTTACATCCACTTTTCTGGAATTCCTAATTTGCTTCATAGTTTTTAAGCAAAAAAGCATGTTGAGTTGAACCAATGCAGCCCAAAACCAACACATTAACTACTAAACCGGGAAATCACCAAAATCATGCAACCTATAATACCTTTCCATCTTCAAGGCAGGCGAACACCAAATCATAAGAAATAAAAGCCACAATTCAAACATCCTTTTGAAGCTGTAAAGGTAATGAAAAATATAAGCAAGTGCTTTGAAGTCAAAAAGATTAAGCAACATTTTGCTAGAATACTAGGCTGTAGGCTCATTGCTGAGAGCTTCCTTGGTTGTTTAACTTTATGTCATATATCTTTTACTCCTTTCATTTAAGAATATTTTTGAAAGTATGTTAACAGCCAAAAGCTCCCCTCCCCAAAAAATATCAATATCTTCCAAACTCCAAAATATATTCTGCCTTACACCAATACTCCACCAACCTGAACAACCCAAATAGGGAAAATGAATTCTGAGATAGCAGTCATATGACAACTTTTCTTCTGTTGACCTTAAAGGTCTAGTTCTTCCAAACCTAATCAGCTACTTCTTCACAGTCTACCTTAGTAAAAGGTATCATTAGTATACAACTAATTTACTATTAACAACAAATCATTCTCATCTCCCAGAAGTCAACTATCCACAACCCTTAACCACCATTTTTTTAAATAATGCATAAATAAAATAGCATTGCTAACAGAGCTGGGTCCAAACCTCAAAAATAATACTAGAGCTACTAGCTAGCAACATTATAATGTCATCAAAAAAATCACCATTGCTTCTGGAAATTACTCTTTGTGAAAGGAGAAATAAGTACCTTGCCTATAATAAACCAAGCTTTTTACTATTCTATTCTTTGGGTTTAGCTTCAGTTCTTCTCATTCTCCCATATGTGTCATCTTCTTCGCTCCCCCTCTTTCTGTCGACGTTGCTAGCGTCCTCTCTTCCATCTCTCTTCCCTCTCGAACTCGAAATAGGCTGAGGGCCTTCGTGGAGTAGAATGATGAACGGGAATCTCACAAATTTCGAACTTGTGGTTAGGCTTCTAGTAAATTGGAGTTTTGGTATTTTCTGATTTTAAAGGGTTTGAGAATGATTTTTGAGTTTTGGAGGATGATTTTGATGTTGGGTATGGCACGGTTGTGGTGGTGCCGGAAGGAGGCTGTGGTGAATCTGGTGATCTAGTCTATGTATTCTATATTTAGGTTAGGGCTTAAATAAAAAAAAAAAAAACAAAGTAGAAAAGAATTGGATAAAAAAAATACAACATAAAAGTGTTAGAGAAAAAAAAATAAGAAATCAAGTAAAAAAATGTAGTTGATATCAATGGTTGGAATAAAAAATGTGTAAAAATCTATCACGAGGACTACCACGTACAAATTCATTCCAAAAGGTTTTTAAAACCGGTTTAACAGGGCAATGATACGAATCTAGTGGTTTTAGATTCAAATCTATAATTGAAAATCCTTCAAGATCGACTTGAACTTCTTCAACTTCTAGATGTGTATGTCGATGACCTTCACAAGGCTATTCCTCCTCTTTCGTCGGACCTAAGTCTTCAATTAGACATGCAATTGTTAATTTAAGATCACAAGATTCACAAACAACCAAGTAATCACTACCTAATTGTTTGCTAGGACTCTACAAGATTGAAGAACCCTAAGTATGCTCAAAATAGAACAATGAAATTAAGATAATCAATTGGGTGAATAAACCTCAACTTTATTTGATAAACTTAACTTGTGTTTACAAGAGGGGGTTGGTTCCTTTATATAGTGATAGGGTCGACGCCCCTCCCGAATCTTAAGCCTTATAAGCGGCATTACATAAAGGAAAGAACAATGAAAGAGCATAATCCTTGTCCAACTAGGAAAAAGTAAATAACAAAGCATAATTAAACAAGGATTAGACTTAGTCAAACAAGGCCCAACCCAATGTCATCTAAACTAATTAAATAGCTAATCTAAGATAGAATAAATGCCCATAATAGCTGAATTACACAATCTAGCCCAAATGATCATTGATTGCAAGCAATATGCATAACTTGGAATCGGTTGTAATATTCCTAGAATCGATTGTAAGATGCTTGGAATCAATTGGAATATTCTTTCTCAAAACATCATCAAAGGTCTTCAAATCTTCAAGATAAGTTCAAACAAGGTTTGTTAATGCATTTTTGAACTTCTTAGCTCTTGCTCTAGTCATCGGACCTAATGGTAACTTCAATGGATCAAATGGCATCTTTGGCATCTCCTTGGTGCTTGGAACAAGTTGTGCGCAATCTCCATGATCTTCAAGCTTGTCCTTGCTTCTGCCCATGCTAATCCTCTCCATGATCTCCATTGTGTTCTTCATGACCATGATAAGCCCTTGGCGCATCATCCTCTCCCTTGAAAAGGATTTGTACTCAAATCTGCATAACTATCAAACAAAGATAAGTCTGAAACCTTAAAAGTAGCACTTACATTGCCATATTCAATAGGAAGATCTAGCTTGTAGGCATTGTTGTTGATCCTCTCCAAGACTTGCAATTGACCATCTCCACGAGGTAATAGCTTAGACTTTCTCTTTTCAGGGAACCTATCCTTCCTTAGATGCAACAAAACCCAATCTCCAGGTTCAAAGATAACCTCTTTGCGCCCTTTGTTAGCAACCTCCATGTAGTGTTAAATTTTCTTCTCAATTTGAGCTCTAACCTTTGCATGAAGATCCTTGACAAATTCGGCCTTTATTTCACCATCCATGTCAACTTGCACACTCAAAGGTAAACTCATCATATCCAAAGGAGTTAAAGGATTAAAGCCATACACAACCTCAAAAGGTGAAAATCCAGTAGTACTATGTATGCTTCTACTGTATGCAAATTTAACATGAGGTAAATAATCTTCCCAAGTTCTTAAGTTCTTTTTAATCAAAGCCCTAAGCAAAGTCGACAAAGTCCTATTAACTACTTCAGTTTGATCATTAGTTTGAGGATGACAAGTAGTTGAAAATAACAACTTAGTACCGAACTTAGCCCATAAAGTTCTCCAAAAGTGACTTAAGAACTTAGCATCTCTATCAGAAACAATTGTCCTAGGCATTCCATGCAATCTAACAATCTCTTTAAAGAACAATATAGCTACATTAATGGCATCGTCAGTTTTAGTACATGCAATAAAGTGTGCCATCTTTGAAAACCTATCAACAACCACAAAAACAGAATCTTTACCTCTCCTAGAACGAGGTAAACCTAACACGAAATCCATGCTAATGTGTGTCCATGGTTCATGAGGAATAGGCAAAGGAGTATACAATTTATGAGGTTTAGATGTAGATTTAGCTTACAAACAAACAATGCAACTAGAAACATGTTTTCCTACATCATATCGCATCTTAGGCCAAAAGAAATGTTCATGCAATATCTCATATGTTCTATCAACACCAAAGTGACCCATTAAACCCCCTTCATATGATTCCCTCACAAGCACAAAACGCAAAGAACAAGTAGGTATACATAATCTAGATTTTTTAAACAAAAATCCATCATGCTTGTAATACTTTCCAAATCCAGAATTTTCACATGCTTTAAAGATTTCACCAAAGTAAGCATCACTAGCATACGATTCCTTAATGAACTCAAATCCAAGAAACTTAGAATTAAGCATAGAAAGTAACACATACCTCCTTGACAAAGCATCCGCTACAACATTCTCCTTACCTTGCTTATATCGCACCACATAAGAAAAAGACTCAATGAACTCAATCCACTTAGCATGTCGTTTGTTCAACTTTTGTTAGCCTTTCAAGTACTTCAAACTTTCATGATCGGTGTGAATCACAAACTCTTTAGGCCAAAGATAATGTTACCACGTTTGTAATGCTCTCACAAGAGCATACAACTCCTTGTCATAGGTTGGTTAGTTCAATGCAGCCCCATTCAATTTCTCACTAAAGTAAGCTACGGGTTTCCCTCCTTGCATTAGAACAGCTCCAATTCCTACACCTAATGCATCACATTCAATCTCAAAAGTATTGTTAAAGTTAGGTAAAACAAGCAAAGGAACATTAGTAAGTTTGTCCTTCAAAGTCTCAAATGATTCTTGTTGTTCTCGACCCCACTTGAATGGTGCATTATTCTTCATCACACTTGTTATAGATGCTGCTAAGGTGCTAAAGTCCTTAACAAACCTCCTATAAAACCCAGCCAAGCCATGGAATGATCTTACTTGACCAACGTTGGTTGATGTTGGCCAATCTTTGGTGGCTTTGATCTTCTCTTCATCAACTTCTATACTTTGCGCAGAAACCACAAAACCAAGGAAAACAAGCTTGTTTGTGCAAAAGGTGCACTTCTTAAGGTTAGCATACAACTTTTCAACCCTAAGCACATCTAACACACAACGCAAATGCTCAACACGATCCTCTAAGTTGCGGCTATACACAAGTATATCATCAAAATAAACAACAACAAACTTGTCAATATAAGCTCTCAAAACATGATTCATTAGCCTCATAAAAGTACTAGGTGCATTAGTCAATCCAAAAGGCATAACTAACAATTCATACAATCCAAGCTTAGTTTTAAAGGCAGTTTTCCATTCATCACCCTCTTTCATGCGAATTTGATGGTATCCACTCTTAAGATCAATCTTAGAAAATAAACAAGTACCATGCAATTCATCAAGCATATCATCTAATCTAGGAATAAGATGATGATACTTAACTGTTATGTTGTTTATTGCTCTACAATCAACACACATTCTTCAAGTTCCATCCTTCTTAGGAACAAGCAAAACAGGAACTGCACATGAAGAAAAACTTTCACGCACATACCCTTTTTGTAGTAACTCTCCAACTTGTTTCTCCAACTCCTTTGTTTCATCAGGATTTGTCCTATAAGCTGGCTTATTTAGAATTTGCGCCCCAGGGATGAAGTCAATTTGATGTTCAATCCCTCTAAGTGGTGGTAAACCACTAGGAATTTCCTCAGGAAACACATCTGCATAATCACTCAAAAGAGAAACAATATTGCTTGGAAGTTCTACATCCAAGTTGTTAGTGCTCAGAAGTGTATTTTTAAGCAAAAGCAAGATCAAAACAGAATTATCATTCAAAGCATTCTTAATCTCACTCTTAGTAGCTAACATACACTTTTTAACAACTTTCTTAGAGCTAACTTTCAAATCAGATTTGTTTTCAACGCAATTAGCACTAGAACTAGCATGCTTTGCCTTTTCTTTAGCCCTAAATTTAGATTCCATTCTAGCAAATTCATCCCTCACTTTCAATTGATCTTTTAAAGCTTCTTGAGGTGGTAAAGGAACTAAAGTAATGGAATGCTTACCACACATAAAGAAGTACTTATTTGTCTCACCATCATGATGCACCTTGTTATCATATTGCCATGGTCACCCAAGTAGTACATGGCATGCTTGCATTGGTAAAACATCACATAACACGTCCTCCTTGTACCTACCCAAAGAAAGAGAAACTAAAACTTGCTTATTAACCTTAATCTCCTCTTTATCATTGAACCATCCTAAACTATAGGGTTTAGGGTGTTTAGTAGGGGGCAATAACAACTCCTTCACCAAATACACACTAGCTATGTTTGTACAACTTCCTCCATCAATGATCAAACTACTAGGCTTCCCATTCGCATACATCCTAGTATGGAACAAGTTATCCCTTTGATTTTGCACATCTCCTTTAACATATACACTCAAAGTTCTCCTAGCAACTAAACTCTTAAGTGGGAGTGTCTCATCTTCATCATCATCCTCATCATGCACAATCTCACCATCCCTTTCATCATCTCCATCGCCACTTGATCCTAAGTTTAATTCTTCATCTTCATTGACAAGTTCACCATAATCATTAAAGTATAGCACCTTCTTGTTGACACAATCTTTAGCATAATGACCAAATCCTTAACACTTAAAACACTTGATGTGAGATTTAGAAGAACTAGATGAAGATTTTGAATCGGATTTAGGACTTACAAACTTTTGTTGCGCCACCTTCTTATCCTTGATGGGAGTTTTCTCATCTTTCTTAATAGGAGTTTTCCATGAGTTTGATGATGAAAATCCTTTCTTAGCCGCGCCATTCCTCTTGACTTGCCCCTTGGCCTTCAAGGCATGTTGTAACAACTCTTCAACATCATAGTGTTGTTGCATCTCCACTATATCATGAATATCCCTATTCAAGTTCGCAAGAAACCTAGCCATGGTGGCTTGTGGAGCTTCTTCAATTTCAGCCCTAGACATCAACAACATCATCTCCGAGTAGTACTCATCAACACTCTTTGATCCTTGCCTCAAGGTCTGCAAGCTTTGGTAAAGAGAATTGATGTAAAAGCTTGGCACAAATCTCTTTCTGATGACACTCTTCAACTCAACCCAAGTATCAATAGACCGCTCCAAATTCCTTCTCCTTGATTGCACTAATTGATTCCACCAATTCAAAGCATTCTTTACAAACTCAAGGATAGCAATTTGTACCTTCTTAGGTTCGACAAAGGGATGATAATCAAAGTACATGTCCAATTTCGATTCCCACTCCAAGTAATCCGCATGAGTCCCTCCCCCATTGAACTTTGGGATCTTGTACTTGATGTTGTCTTTAGGTTCATCTCTTTCAACACCTCTCCTAGGCCACAAGTTCTCATTGTAAGCTTGACCTCCAAGTTCTTGTTGCCTCAATCTCTCCATTGGATTCATCCTAGCAACTTGCCTTTGAACTTGTTGTGGTTCTCCTTGCTCATTGTTTGTGCGGCATTAGCTCTTTGTTAGGGAGGATTTCGAGTTTCTAAAGCCTCCAACCTTGTGGACATGGTGCCTAGTTGTTGCATTATAGCTTGCAACATAGTAGCCATGTTTGCCTCCTGATTTTCTCCTCCTTGTTGATTTTCCATTGTACCTACACAAAAGAAAAGTTAGTAGCAAAGTAATCCTCACAAGTGTGTGTGTGTGTGTGTGTGTGCCTATAACTTGTTGTGCTCTCGTGTTTGCACTCAACCTATGGATTGGCGGTCCTCTACTCTCTTGATGATCTCACTAGATTATGTCTTTTACTAGCTTCAATAGGCCTAATAAGAGCAACTTGTAAGAGTACTTCTTTCTTCTCGTGACCTACTTGAGGAACAAACAATTAGAAACAACTTATGTGAATCAAGGGAAAGTTATCTCAAACCAATTTGTAGCCTCCTTATGTCAATGTGAGTAATCCAAACTTGCTGCACAAAATCACAACCAAACAACACAAATCGCAATATCCAAATAATCAAGAACCCTAGTTTACCACTTAAATCCAGTTTTGTACCCCTTGTATCCAATAGGGCCTGAAATTCTTCAAATTAAACATTCAATCACAACAAAAGCAACCCAAGAACCTCAAACAAACAATCAATTAGGGTTAATTGCAACCAATTGAATCAACTGCACAAAACAAAACCCTAATCCCCAAAAAACCCTAGGTAAGAACCCTAATTCTGAAAATTTTCGATAACAGCACAGATTTTTTTGATTTTTTTTATATTTTTCCCAGAAAGATCACATTAAAGAATTATAAATCTCAAATTTCAAAGCTTTCTGACTTCAAACGAACCCAGAAGAAAAATCACAAGTTTCTGGTCGAAATTTTTTTGTTTTTTATTTTATTTTTCTGATATTTTTCAATTGAACTACAAGGTATGAGGGATTCAAATCTGAAATTTCAAGTCAATTGGAGTTAAGATGAATCCGTCGCAAAAATCACAAGTTTCTGCCAATTTGAAAACTATGTTGTACGATAAGAACTAGATGGATGTGATGGATGAAAAACTTGATGAATGATGAATAGAAGGATAGATTTACCGATTGAAGATGACAACCTATGCTCTGATTACCAATTGATACGAATCTAGTGGTTTTAGATTCAAATCTATCCTTGAAAATCCTTCAAGATCGACTTGAACTTCTTCAACTTCGAGATGTGTATGTCGATGACCTTCACAAGGCTATTCCTCCTCTTTCGTCGACCCTAAGTCTTCAATTAGACCTGCAATTGTTAACTTAAGATCACAAGATTCACAAACAACCAAGTAATCACTACCTAATTGTTTGCTAGGACTCTAGAAGATTGAAGAACCCTAAGTATGCTCAAACTAGAACAATGAAGCTAAGATTGGGTGAATAAACCTCAACTTTATTTGGTAAACTTAATTTGTGTTTACAAGAGGGGGTTGATACCTTTGTATAGTGATAGGGTCGACGCCCCTCCCCTAATCCTAAGCCTTATAGGTGGCATTACATAAAGGAAAGAACAAGGAAAGAGCCTAATCCTTATCCAACTAGGAAAAAGTAAATAACAAAGCATAATTAAACAAGGATTGGACTTAGTCAAACAAGGCCCAACCCAATGTCATCTAAACTAATTAAATAGCTAATCTAAGATAGAATAAAGGCCCATAATAGCCGAATTACACAATCTAGCCCAAATGCTCATCGATTGCAAGCAATGTGCATAACTTGGAATCGGTTGGAATATTCCTAGAATCGATTGTAAGAAGCTTGGAATCAATTGGAATATTCTTGCTCTAAACATCATCAACGGTCTTCAAATCTTCAAGATGAGTTCGAACAAGACTTGTTAATGCATCTTTGAACTTCTTGGCTCTTACTCTAGTCATCGGACCTAATGGCAACTTCAATGGATCAAATGGCATCTTTGGCATCTCCTTGGTGCTTGGAACAAGTTGTGCGCAATCTCCATGATCTTCAAGCTTGTCCTTGCTTCCTTGCCGCCCATGCTCATCCTCTCCATGATCTCCATTGTGTTCTTCATGACCATGATAAGCCTTTGCGCATCAGTTAAACCTTTTAATATCCGACGGCCATGATAATGATTTTACATCCAATGGTCAAAATTTAAGGGGTGCATCACATTGAGAGGTGGTGCACAGGAGACTACACCTTATTTTGTTCCCATTTTAAGTGGAAATAACCGGCCACTCACTTAATTAACCACTATTAACCACTTTAATTAACTTCCAAGGCTAAATCATCTTCTAAGCCCAAGAGTAATTAATTATAAGCCCAAATATGTACTTAGTTTAGTCTTCAAAGGCCAAATATACTAGGTCCGGTCCTAGCAACTAATTTGCAACCCAACAATAGTATATAATTCTTTTCATTTTTTATTTGTTGATATATTTATATATACTAGTCTTCACTCTCACGTGCGTTGCACGTGACCCATTAATTATAAGTAGAGTTGTCGAAATTTGACACGAACCCCGTCCAATCCGATCGAATCCGATTTGACCAGAAAAATAAACGATAACCCGAATGGCCCGAGAAAATTACCTAACTCATTTAATCTAGACCCAAGTGACGATAACCGAAAACCCACCCAACCAGCTTGAATGACATCTCTAACTTTATAAGTCAAAGGAAATAATTGTATGTTTAAAAACTTTAAATTCTTGTTACACCAACATGCTCCAAAAATAGAAAGAATTTATATACATTGGGTTTTACCATCAAAGTAACATAAGAAATTATCCCAAAAGGGTAATTAAATCTAATTTGATTAGCAATTGATAATTAATAGTAATTATCAATTTAGTTTCGTTAGTTTATATTTTAATTGAAAATTTTAAAATTAAAATAGTAAAAATAAAATAATTATAAAAATTTTGAATTTAATTAAATAAAAATAGTGTTTTCAGTTGCAAAAGTTTATTTTTAAAAAAATAGTAAAAGTTTAAACAATGTCATTCAAAAAATATGTTTAAAAAAACTAATATATCAAGTTTTTTAATCAAAATAGTAAAATGGTAAAATATAATAGTTATAAGAATATTAGATTTAATTATATAAAAATAGAGTTTTTAGTTGACTAAAACTATAAAACCTAAACAATGGCAATTTAGAAATATATTTGACAAATAAGGGTATAATAGGCGATTCAAAAGTTTTACAGGTGAATGTACTTTTTAATATAGTATAGATTAAATATAATATATACGTACACCGTATTTTAAATAAGAAAAAAATGAGTAATACATGTATAAATTCTTATTATCAATAAGAGTGGTATATTATAGTAACTATATATCATATATTTTATATTTAAAATTTTATTTATATATAATTAATTAAAATATAGTTTAATTCTTAAAATAATTATTAAAAAAAATTATTAGACAGGCTTTTGGACGGATCTTGATCTAAATATTTAATAAATGAGTCAAGTTTGGGCAAAATTTTGAAGCTCATTTTATAAATAGGCCAGGATTGAACAACAATAATGACATTAATATTACGACTAGACCCGGCTTAGCTCATGAACAGTCCTATGTGGCACCCTCTCCATCATATGTATTGGGCTTGAGCATTGAAAATATAGTATAGATATGTTTAAATTGAAGATTTTATTATATTCTAATTTTTTTTTTTTAAAAAAAGAAAATAGAACCTAATTGTTAATATATATATATAGTAATAGATGGCCCAAAAAGAAATTGTTAATAGTAACTATCTTAATAATAATTCCTAATCCAAAACAAAGTGAGGGTGATAATTGTAATCGTCTAACTTAAACTCTTGTATCCTATTACTAATCGAAATGCAATTAAATAATGTGTTGCATCATAGAGAGAGCTGTGAATTTGTTGCATTATAGACAGTGGCGGAACGGGAGAGGGGGCAGCAGGGGCCATAGCCCCCCTCCTACAATTAAAAGTTTGCTTGTAGTTTATTTTTCAATCAAAGGAAATGTTAAAATCATGTATTGGCCCCCCTATAATTTTTGTTTTCTAATTTGGCCCTTTTTTTGTTGAATGTACCCCATAATTTTTTTAAAAAAATTTGGCTCCTCGATAAAACTTATGAGTTAGTTCCTTTTATATATTAACGATTCAAATTTTTCATTAATTTCTTTCCATCTATTCAAGGATTAATTGTTTATTTATTGTATTTTTTCTTATTACTTTATTTATGTTATAATTCCTCATTTGTTGACGAACTCACGACATTAACTTTATTTTTTAAAATTATTATATATTATATTTTTCATTTTAGAAATTCATCGAGTAGATTATCATTCATTAATCAATAATTCGGATTACAAACGTGCCTAGAAACATAAATTCATATATAAGAATATATATAACTAGATGTTCAACCGATTGAAATATATGTGTATATATAGACCAATTGACTCCCCCAAAGAAAATTTTCTTGGTTCCGCCCCTGAATTTATAGCTTAGTTACTAATATTTTTCTATTGAGAATTTGTGGTTTCTGTTTACTATTTTCTGAATTTCCATTCTTTTTTTCGGCTTGTTAGATTAGAGGATTCAGAGGCCGAGGATGGGAGCAATTGGTTAATGGCGTCTGACATTTTTCTCTCAAACAAACCCTAAACAGCAAACTTATCGATAAAAATAAAATAAAATAAAATAAAACTATAACTTGGATAAATTTTCATAATCCTTATAACGGCCTATTTATATAGGAAATCTTAGAGCCAAGGAGAAAAAATAGCAGGGAAGAAAGGTAATTAAAAGAAAAGAGGTAAGTTGTATTAAAATAATGCCATCTCCCGTATGTACATTATATATAGTCGGAGTAGATAACACTATTACGTACCAACAAGAGATGGTAAACGGTCTCTATCTAGACAAGGAAGAGATTACAAGTTCAAAATTTCACAAGTCTGACCCATTTATTAAGAGGAATAATTAACCCTTTTATGCTCACGACTGGAAAGGGATTAATCTGATCGAGTCCGAAGGGTCCATGATAACCTTAGTAAAAAAGATATTGTAACACTATTGAAATACAAAATCATTGCATCAAATAAATAAAAAATTATATATAAATTCCAACCTATTTCATTACTATATATTATTTAAATATAAATATGTTTAAATTAAAGAATTTATAATCTTTTCCTTTTTGTTTTTTTAAAAAAAGTAGAACTTATATCTTAATAATAATTCCTAATTCGAAACAAAGTGAGGAAACCCTTATCCTAATACTAATCCAAATGCAATTAAATAATGTGTTGCATCATATATATAGAGAGCTATGGATTTGTTGCATTATAGCTTAACTAATAACTCTGCATTACCTATTGAGAATTCGTGGTTTCTATTTACTATTTTCTCAAATCCATTTTTTTTTTCCGACTTCTAGGACTCCCTTTCTCCTTACTCAAAAAAAAAAAAAATGTCGCCGCCCGGATATGTGTTTGATCCGAGCGATAAAGAGATAGTCACTTTCTATCTCCCTAAACTAATCGAAGGCAATGGCAGCTTAGACTTTTTAGGGTATTTTAAGTATTTATTCAAGGTTTGCAA
The DNA here is from genome assembly GCA_001974805.1 of Corchorus capsularis. NCBI lineage: Eukaryota > Viridiplantae > Streptophyta > Magnoliopsida > Malvales > Malvaceae > Corchorus > Corchorus capsularis. The sequence goes on along the minus strand of AWWV01010622.1, from coordinate 19,780 downwards.
CGTTTACTCCACAGCGGCAAGGCCATCTCTTCTTTTGGATTTTGACATGAACTATAAAAATGACAACATGTTCCATGCCTAAAAGGAAACCAACGGTTCTTCTTTACCAAACGTGACCCAATTGCTCAGAAGAATGTGAATCGTAGTATTAAATTGCGGTCGCGGGTCCTGTCGCGGTGTCACGGTTTCGGGTGTCGCGAACGTTACGTAACGTGTCGCGGGTGTAAAATTTTTTTCAAAAAATCACATTATTTACAAAACTAATAAATTATATATGTTGACATTGTATTCATTCATTTTAACCTTGATTATAAATAGTTGTTCTTTTGTTTGTTTAAAGGCAAAGTTAGGAAGATTTTAATAAGAAAAAGGTCTCCAACTAACTAGATTTAATTAAAAGAATCCTAATTAAATATATCTTGTTATAATAAGGATTATGGAAGGTAAATAATTAAGTTTAAGAGGTGTCACGGTGGTGTCGCGGGCGTCGCGGACCGTTACACCGTTTTTTGACCTCCGTCACGGCCGTTATGTAATAGTCGCGGCCGCGACACATGCAATTTGTATAACGATGTAAGGTATCGGAAAAAATCGTCACGTGCCTTCTGAAACCTTTACGTAACGGCCGTTATTTAGTACGTCGCGTAACGGCCGATATTTAGTACTGTGAATGGAAAAAGGCCCCGAAGGAGTCTTAGAGCTGTCCATGGGCCGGGCCGCCCGCCCAAGCCCGTAAGCCCGCCCGATATTTGGGAGGGTTTGGACATAAATGTGAAGCCCGTTGGATGGGCTTGGGAAAATTTTTTAAGCCCGTTTAAAAAACGGGCCGGGCTTGGTTTTGAGTGTTAAGGCCCGAGCCCAACCCGGGCCCGGCCCGTTTAAATAATAATAATATAAATTTTATATTACATTAGATTAATTAAATGAAATTATTAGATATGTTAATGTATTATTTATTAAAAAATTACTATTAATGTTAATTAATTAAGTTTTGATTATTAAAATATATATTAATTCATAAATTTATAAATATATAAATTAATAAAAAAAATAAAAATTAATTAATATATTATTTATTTGGTATACGGGCGGGCTTGGACAGACTTGGTCAAAGCCTCTAGTTCTTTGGACGGGCTTGGGCAAGATGTGAGACCCGTTTAATCTGGCCGGGCCAGGCTTGGTTAAGCAATATGGTCATTTATATTAAGCATGGGCCCGACCCGAGCCCGCCCATGGACAACTCTAGGAGTCTTCATAACAACGACGAAGGAATTAATCAAGAAAGTGGGCAACATGGGTTCCGGAAATCTTCGACGGGTGATAAACCTATCTTTGACGATCACAATTTTGTTGTTGGGTATGTAAGCATGCTTAATTTCTATGACTGCAGCAGCAACAACGAAGCTAGTAGTAATAGTAGTAATAATAATAATAGTGGGATAAAAAAGAATAGAAAAGATCATGCTAGGAAAACTAGTTATATTATGTATGAGTATAAGCTGCACAAGGATGGGGGCGACGAAGCCGATATGTTTCAAAGATGGGTGGTCTGTAAAATCAAAGATAGCCGTCGTGGAGAGGAAGATCAATGCGAAGGTATTTGGCTGGATAGGTTATTTTTCTCTAGCTTTAATGGAGTTCAAACAGAGAAGAAGCAGATGATGATGATGCAGGAGGAGTATTATAAATTATACTCTTCACGTCAACAATTTGTAGAGCTGCAGCCGCAAGAAGTTCCTTTGATTTCGAATGATGAAGATCATGACAGAAGGATTTGTTCAGGAATTAGAGCAATTTTAGGTGTTGAAACTGATTCAGATGACGAAACAATGACAGTGGAACAGCTTGGAGAAGACATTCATAATCATATGCCTAATAATTCCCTTCAACCATTAACTAATAGTAATTTGGTGGATGTAGTACTGCCTTTGACTTTGAATGATGAGAATGGTTTAACAAAAGTTGATGATCATAATTCTTTGATGGAAACAAAAACTGAGGCAGATGATCCACCAAAGGAACACCAGGCCAGTGATTTGAATATGGAGGAATATTGTTCTTCCATTGAAAAAGGGGACTGGTGGAATGATTATTATTGAATCACACAGTCCGGGATTTGAGATAACTAATTAATAATTATTATTGAATCACACAGTCTGGCATATTTTGGAACAACTTCAATTGAATAAACCCTTGCTGAGGATGGCTAATTCTTCTATTTTATTGCTGTTAATACTTAAATTTACACAGCTTGTTTTTTGCTTTCTTTTTGTTTTTTTTTTGGTAGAAAGTTTTTTTCGCTTTCTAATTACTAGCTAGTAGTAGTATATATACATGCTATTTATATTCATTTCACTCATTAATGTTTAACAAAAATGAGAAATGTATGTTATTTCTGCCTTGCAGCTTAATTATATATGTTTATTAATTTTTTAAGACTTTGACATACCTTATTATGCCAAGTTCTAACAAGTTTTTTATTTGTAATTATAAAATGGAATCTGCTTCTGTATGCCTGTCAGTTAGGATTCTCATGATTATGATACAAAATTGCAATTTGTCCCCAACTCCCCATTTTGGAATCCTTATAATGGAACTCACATTTTCCAAAACATAGTTGGAATCCAGGATTAGAGTCAACAAAATTCTTGATTTCATTACAGCTCTGAAGAAGAATTACAACAAGTTACTATTCCCTTCTTCACACATGAATAGAAAACTCTCTCTCTACCTACTTAAACTATATATCTATCTGCAGAATTGATGCCCATTCGCCCACTTCATTGTCCAAAAAGAGTTCCATGACACCCCCTCTCTAGAAAAGTTTTCCATAGAACCTGATAGAAGAATACCAATTGTTGAAGCAGTGAATAAAGTTTGGTCTGATTTAAAGAATCACCCTTCCCAAGTTAGAATCCAAAATAGAAGATATGAGCTAAAAGGCTACCAATCCTGTAACTGATGCAGATGCCAGAAGATTAAATCCTAATTAACAAACAACTGAAATGGAATGATTGATGAGTACTCAATCATTGACAATTGACAGACATTGCTCAAACCAGACTTAGATGAGCTTGTAATAGTAATTCTGTCCAGAGAGAAGAATTTGATAGCCTTTGCCACAAGGGCATTTGAAATGAAGGTCCAGACAGTCCCCAATCTTCTGCACCCTTACAGCTTCTTCACAATCCACTTCACTATCTTCCTGTAACAACAAACATGACATATATCCATTTAACACAACTCACAAAATGCAAAAGCCAAAAATGGAAGAAATGGAGAAAACCCCAAACATCTCAATTTCTCAGAAATTTTCAAGTTTGTCTCTTCAATAGATATATCCACCAAATTCACTACCAACTATGCTGAAAACAAGAACCAAAACTTGTTTCTCCTTATACACTTTTCTTCGCACATTCAAATTAAGAACAACTAGTAAGCATTATTCTGAGAAAGAAAAGCAAACCTTAGTTTCGTCAGTATTGCACACATCTCCATCTTCCCTGCTACACTCATAAACCCATTGGTTCATCTCTTCCATCCATTCCTTCATTTTTTTCAGTCTCTGCCATTGCATATAACAAAATTTTAGCATTCTTTTCTTTCTTTTTTTCTTAATTCAGACATTTTGTCAAACACCAATATTTCACAATCCATATCAAACCAAAAGGCTAAAAATTTTGGAACACGAAATAAAAATCAATTGACAGAGAAAATATGTGGAAGAAATTCCAAATGAAACAGAGAACAAACCTTGGCACTGGGTCTGTCTTCCTCGATCGATTCCAACCCCATCTCGTTGGAACTTGAAGAATTTGAGGACTTGACGGGAGATGGGTAATGATCAGATAGAGACTTCCTTAAAACAGGTGGCTTAGAAGGCGAAGCAGAGACACAAACACTTGCTTTGGCGAATGGTGCATCTGCCATGACCTTTGCACGCTCTGGAAGATTGGTTCTTGGAGGAGTATAGGTATAGCGATCAGAAACAGAGCGATGGAGTTGTGGAAGAGGGAGCTTGGAGAAGCCAGAGAGTGAGATGCGGTTGTCAAGAAAAGGTTTTTCCGGCTTGGTTTCAGAGTTGGGTTCGGGAAAAGTATGTTTCATAGGGTTGGACTTGGAAGTGGTGGCATTGCATGGACAAGTTGCGCATCCATGGCGGTTTTGCTGGTTGTTTTTGAAGCTGTCAAGGCGGAGCAGTTGAAGGTTGATGGATTCTTGGAGTTGTTGATCATCTTCTTCTTCGTTTCGAACCTCAAGGTCTGGTTCTTGGTAGATTTCACTCATTGTTTCTGCCCTTTTCTCTTTTGGAAATTTCGAGTTTTCAATCTTTTCGCAGGGAAGAATCTTTTGTTTCTTGGTTGAATTGAAATGCAGGGGAAGAGGGAGAAGGAAGAGAAACTGTATAACAGTCGGGGTTTATATGGAGCTTTCGATAAGCGCAGAGTTAACTGACAAACCAGTGAGGTTACGCCATGTCATTTTCCAATATTTTGAAGAAGGAAAAAAATAAACCAATCATGGGTATTTTTTTTTTTTTTTTGATCATGGGAATTGGGATGCATTCATTTTCCATTTTTCCTAATAAGTGACAAACGGATGGTCCATGCTAGAGCCTAGAAACAAATTGCTTTATTCAGTTAAGCTATACTATTTGTCTATAATTTGTTCACTTTAAGCTGCATTGCATGCTAATCAAATAAGTAGGCTGCAAATTAAGTAGCATAAAAATAGCAAATAATTATTTCAAAAAAAAATAGCAAATAATTATTTCAAAAAAAAATAGCAAATAATTAAGTAGCTTTCGATATGGCCCCTAACAAAGCCTCGGGCCTGATGGCATATATCTCCATTATTTTATCAACGATTTTGGCACATAGTGGTTTATAAAGTGTGTGATATGGCTTTATCCATCGTTTCTTAATTTAGGAGAGCATTGTTGGATATTAATGATACCAATGTAGTTTTGATCCTAAGATTGATAATCCAACAAACGTTAAGGACTTTAGGCCTATTAGTTTATGCTAGAGTTGGCAATTGAGCGGGTTTGGGTTCGGTCAATTTGGGTTCAGATTTTTTTGGTTTCAGACTCAGTAGGTTCAGTATTTTTGGGTTCGGGTTATGTCAGGTTCGGGTATTTTTAGGTTCGGATTCAGGTTTAATTTCGATTCGATATTCGGAGTCCGATCTGGATCTGGTTCATCCCGGTTCAAGGACAAACTCTTTTTAAAGATTTTTTGTAAGAAAATAATTGTTTTATCTTTTATATTACTAGTCATCACTTCCACGTGTGTTGCACATGACCTAATCTGTTTTAAATTATATGAAGATTAAAATCTTAAGCATACCACTAATTTTGTCCTAAAGAAGCCTATTATTAAAGCTGGCAAAATTTCACCCGAGTGTGGGTATTCGACTCGACTGCCTGAAACCAAACCTGATCCAACCCAATTTGACCAAAAAATCCTCTCAATCCGAAACCAAAATAACCTGACCAAAATCCTTAATGACCCGAACCCAATCAACCCGAAAGGGCAATCCAAAATTACCCAAATCGGTATTAATTATATTTAAATCATGACTCGAATCCGAAAAGACCTGAACCTGCAAATCAGATGCTCAAACCCGAAATTATTAGAACCATATGACCAAAAACCGAAAAAGACTCAAACTCAAATGACCCGACATTTGAACAATCCAAACCCAACCCAACCTGAAACCAAAAATTTTTCCAAATGGACCGGTACAACAAATCTACAATGGTCCTTCACATTTCAATTTCTATTTTTTTTTATACCGGACATTTCAATTTCATAGTAAATTAAAAAAAAAAAGGAGTGAAGTAGCCACGATTGTTCAATTTCCATGCATTTGCTCCACAGAAAATCCGTTTTATCTACATTTGTTTTTCTTTTTAATTTAAACAAACTTTTATTCATCAAGAAGGAGAAGAATTACAAATATGTGATGGTAGATAACCTAACCATACTCTTTGAGCACCTAATACACACTCAGATTTAGCAATATTATGAGCAAGTACATTCGCTTCTCGATTAATAAAAGCAAAAAAGATCAAATCAAATTTTGAGGAAAGAGCTATAACATCATGAATCAGACATGCACCTGACCATAATGAATTGAAACCCTTAGAGATCTCTTCAATTGCTTGTTTGCTATCAGACTCCACTAGCACACTTGAATATCCATGCTCCCAAGCTGTTTCAAAACCATAGATGATCGCCATACATTCTCCATGAAGAACACTAGTTATCCCTTCAACACTACTGACTCCACCAAGAATCACATCGCTATTAGCATTCCTGATAACCATGCCAAGAGTAGCAAGACCGGAGCTATGATTAAAAGCTGCGTCACAATTGAGTTTCAACATGCCAGGAGGTGGAGGAAGCCATTTGGACACTACAATTTGCCGAGATACCACTCTTTCACCATTAATATTTTGCATCCCATCTTCATAATCTTTAACCACTGCCTCAATTTTCCGAACAAAGTGAACACTTGTAACATATCGTCCTTCATATAAGCATGAATTTCGATTGTACCAAAGTAACCATAAGCAAACCAGAACCTTATCCAAGCATCCTTTCTGTTGTGCTTTGATGAAAAGATTCAAACAAAAATTATTAGCATCTTCATTCGATTCAACAAACTCTTCCACATTTGTTTAATTATACTTTACAAGTATTTTTCACATAGGGAAATAATAAATTTTACTCATAATACATTAAACTTTCAAATAGAAAGGTGTCAATCACAGTTATTTTTTAAATTAAAATGGTAAAAAAAATAGTTATAAAATATTGAATTTAATTGAACGAAAATAGAGCTTTTAGTAGAATAAAATTGTATATTAAAAAATTTTAATATATCCAAATTTTTTAGTAAAAATAAAGTAATTATAAAGATATTAGATTTAATTGAATAAAAATAGAGTTTCTAGTAGAATAAAACTATAATAGTTAAACAATGGCATTTAAGAGATATGTTTGTAAAATAAGGATATAATAGTCGATTCAAAAGTTTTACAAAACTCGTACTTTTATATATAGTATAGATATAGATAGATAAGTTTATTGATAATATATAATATAATATAACATGATTATCAATATATATAAAGATTGAATAATTGTTAAAAATTACAAACAAATGATCAATAGCGAAAGAACAGTCTCATCCATAGAGACATTCAGAGAGTCCCGAAAACTCGACTACTCGTTGAAAACTGAAAACCCTTCTTCGGAAAGACTACGGTCACCGACCATTATTAAGTGATCGTGCAACATTTAAATTAATTGAATTAAATATAAAATACATACACTTTAACACTAGTTTAAATTAATTAATGCTAATCAATCCTAAATTATTCCAAATTAAAACAAATTAAGCATTAAATTAAACAAATAATTAAAACAAGTTGATCGGCCCGCGCTGACGCTACGGGCATTCTTTGTTATAAATTATGTTATTATTGTTTGAAGTATTTTGTGTATTTCTGTAGTAGTTTGCCTGTTAAATGGATCTCAATTTTCTTTATTCACATCTTATTTAAGGTGGTTGAGTTTTATAGCTGTAAGAGCCACCTTGTGTTATTACAAGGTATTACTTCCCTAAGCCGACTAGTGCAACAATTTTGGCACTCATGTGATGCCGATTTGCCCTAGGAAAAATTGACAAATATTTTCCAAGTTAAGTGGTCAATACAAGCCAATTAATTTCAAAAATTTGGAACAATAATTGGATTGAAACTACCTTGCATGGTTGGTGATTTCTCGTGTCACCATTGATCTCAATTTTGATGGATTCGAGGATGGTGCAATGGTTTGTTTTCGAGCAGCAGAGCTTGAATCAACATGTTTTCCTTTGGAGGAAGACTTAGCAGCATCATCACGAAAGTTTTCCTTGGCCAAATTGGACTTGATGCCTCGGCTATGGCTTTTGTTGCCATCCGAAGGATTGACTTCCTTTGAGGCCATGAAAATTTCGATGAGACAAGGGCTTGGAGGAAGAAGAAATTTTGATGGAAGCAGCAAAGGAAGTTAACGTCGATATGAGGCAAAGAAGGGATGGAACTTTTGGCTAAGATATTAAGAGCAAATAAAACTCTAAGTAATCTTAATTAGGGCTGAGCAGTTGGCGGTTTGGACCGACCGAACCGACCAAAACTGACGGTCGGTAAACCGCTTGAAGTTTCATGGCGGTTTCGGTTGGTTAGTCGGTCCAAACCGACAATCGACAGCCATATTCGGTCGGTATACGGTATGGTTTTTTTGTTTAAAACTGAACCGAAACCGACCGAATAATAATATATGTAACTTTCTACATTTTATATTATATATATATTATAATATATCTAATATGATTATTTATATATATTAAAATTTCCGAAATACCTTAAATATAAATAGAAAAGTATATTCAGAAAACCTAAACCTAAAATTCCTCTTCTCCCTCTTCTCTCTCTCCCTCTCCGCCTCTCGCGATTTTCTTTCCCCCTTTTCAGCGTTTGTGATTTCGAATTTTGGATCGAATGTTGTGTTTTCTTCGATCGAAATGTAATTTCTAAGTCTTTTATATCCTACTAAAGGTAAATCCCTTTCATTATTCATCCCATCTACCCTTTTTTTTGTTTCGATTTTTCTGTGATCTTACAAATTTATATTTTCAAAAATCTAATGGAATCTTTTGCTTCGATTTTGAAGTTTAATGTTTCTTATGTGATGTTTGTTCGATTGAAGCAATTTGATTGCTCAATCGATTCGAGAAATAAAAAACCCCAATTGAGATAGAATGAAACCCTAATTTTCGAAAGCCTAATTTCGTTGTTGATGACTTGATGTTATCTTCTATTTAGTCAATTTTGTTTGTTCTTTAACTTAATTTGCTTATTTAGTTATGTAATATGTATATTGATAGTAATTTTTATTGTTTTAGGGTTCATATCTTCTGGGTTTGAAAAGATTTGGGGTTTTTACCTTTTGGCTTTGAATTCGAACAAACAAGGCTTTAATCTTCCCTGTTTCTCCAGTTCCCCTCAATCCTCATAGGCCTTCTTTTATTCCAGTATTCCGACAGTTTGTGAAAGGTTGGTTTTTCTCCCTTTTTGCAGTTTCTTTTTTTTGTTTCTATGTGGTTTGTTGAGTGGATTTAATAATATTATAACACTGATTGTTTATAGAATAGAATGATGATGGGTGTTGGCTTGTTTGGAAGGTAGGTTGATGAAATTGTGTTCTGTATAGTGTATATACACTGTATTGTGTTGATGAAATTGGCTTGTTTGTATTGTGTTGGCTTGTTTATACGATATACAATTGTGTTATGTATAGTGTATATACAATACTTGGTTATTTAAGATATACTAGATTGCATTTGTTTATTTGTTTTTTTATGGTGAAATTGACATTCAAATTTTTATAAATGATTTTCTTACTTGCAGTTTTCAAAAAAAGGAGAATATAGTAGCCTACCCAGAAGCTGTCCCAAGCTTAACCCTTTTACTCAAGGTGATTGAATCTTCTGTTTTCCTTCTTGATCAATCTTCTGTATTCTGTATTGTATACTCCTTATAGAGTTATTGATTTATAGTTATAGTATAGACTGTTTAAGTGATTAACTATGTATGCAAAGTCTTTTAGTTAATGACTTAAAGTTTTTATGTACTTAAAGTTACTGCATTTGTATATGAACTGTAGAACTGACATAAAGTTTGGTTATTGTTTAATTTGTTTTGTAGATGTCAGAGATCCCTGTGGCAAGTCAAGAACAAGCTCAGCCTGAAGTAGTTGATAAATTACCAAGGAAAAGGGCTTGTACCTCCAGTGTTTGGGAACATGCAACTAAGTTTGATTTAAATGGGTATTCGTGTGCTAAATGCAATTACTGTGGAGCAACTTATAAAGCCTACCCTAAGAAAAATGGGACAATTTCATCAAGGAATCATATAGATTCATGTGCCAAAAACCCTCTTGGTATGATGATTGATGAAGGAGATGGTGCAGTAGTATTTAGAATCCGAGCTTCCTTTTGTTAGTAGTTAGTACTTATTATAGGGAGATGACTTAATGTTTAAGGCCTTTAAACATTTTATGTAATGTTAAATATACTTGATTGAATGTTGATTTAAACATTTTATGTAATGTTAAATATGTTTGGGAAGTAGTCCAAACATGTTTTAATCTAAAAACCGATTAAAACCGCCTAACCGACCGAAACCGACATTGTCGGTTTTGATCAGTTATTCATACCATTCAGTCGATTTTCGGTTCCAAATTTATGCTAATCGGTAATAGTCGGTATTGCATTTCCGGGAACTGAAACCGACCGATCCGACCGATGCTCAGCCCTAATCTTAATTCTTAAATAAAGAATAAAGATTAGGGGGCATTGTTTATACCATGATTTACACCTAGGGTAATCAGGTAATTGCTCATAATGAATGGCCAAGATTGGATCTCTTAAGTCCTATGGATGACTAGATTTAATCCGCCAAATTCAACTAGGAAAAGAGTTGAATTTTGATATTATTTCCTTAATTATTCCTAAATTAATTATGGAAATTAGAGAAATTAAGGAAATTAAATATTTTTATTTAAAATACATTGAGGCCGCCCCATTTACAATATAAATTGGGTCAGGCTGGCCCATGCTCTTGAATTTGGATTCAAGCCTTCCCGGGATAAACTTTTCATAGTTTTTCAATTGAGGACAAGGGAATTAGGGCTTATAAATCGAGATTGAAGATGAACGAATTTGGGGTTATTTCCTTTATTAAAGTTGTTCAGAATATCATGATGAACACGCTGTCCAAATTTCAGCCCATTCCAAGCTCAGAAGTAACTTTTGCATTTTTTGCAATTAAGGACGGAATCCAATCTAGTGACGATTTTTGCATGGAGATTTCACACCCTAAAATCTTAGTCTACATGAAATATAGATGCTATATGGAGATATTAAGTCATGTTCGACCATTTTTCGTAACTTTTCACTTTTATTCAATTAAGGACAGCATGGCTATTTGACCCCGGTTTAAGCCATTGTCTTAATTGATTTTTCGTGATTTTAATATATGATCTTAGTAACATGATATTTGGCATAATTCCATGTTCAATTGACGAAGTTTAAGGTTTCGTGGCATTTGGAAGCAATTTCAGCACCATTTGGTCACTCCGCACTTGGTTTTCCACCCCTACTTGCTGCACCTAGACTTTAGGAGCCAGTTAATTCCGAAATTCAGCATTTAAATGTGATAATTATCACACTTCAAAGTAAAAAAAACATATTGAATTCTTCATTAGCTAAATTGGTTGAGATTTCCTTAATCAGTGGGATTCAAAATCAGGATTTAAATGCAGAAGATCAAGATGAATCAAGAGGGAGTCAATCTGAGCCATCGGATCAATTTAACCCTAGCAAGTCGCCCCCTATATAAAGAGAGCAGCCTACAACGTTGAGATCCCTCCTGCAGCACAATCACAACTTGCCCAGCTCAAATCAAATCAAGCCCAGAGCTTTCTCTATCAACTTTTCAACTCTCAAGCCTCAGAGCTTTCATTGTTCATCAAGTTCTACACTTGATCTTTTATTTTGAACTTGTTATCAAGATCATCATCTTGTCAATCTCTTTCATTTCAATCTTGCAATCATACAAGACATCTCTTGTATTTACATTTTCCTTGCAATCAAATAACAACATCTTCTTATTTTTACTTTATAAATCAAGAAAATTTTACCTTTCCAACAGCAATCCCTTTTATTTTTGAATCTGGAATCAATGATTTAAACACTCATTTGTGAATTTGATTCAGGACCTGCAAATCGTTTTGATTATTTACTTGTTGCTACACTCAAAGCAATCTTTTACATTTCTTGCTCTTTTTCTCAATTTTTACAACAAAATTGAACCTTTAATTTTCCTTGCACCTTTTTCTCAATTTTTAAGACAAAATTGAATATTTATCTTTCATTGCATTTTTTTTCAATTTTTGAACAAAATTGATTGGCACGCTCGGTACCCTTTCACCAAAATCTCCAAAAAGATATTTTGGCTCGAACACTTATAAAAACAGAAATCACGAATACCCTCTTATTGACAAACTAGACTAAAGTGATTTGAACAACCATACTCGACTCGACTCAACCCAATTTTAAACTGTGGTCCACCACAACACTAACATAAGAATGAAATTCTCTGTGCCTAACTTAATCCAAGTCTCTTCTTGAGGTGCAACACATAGCCATAAATCTGGAGAGGGTCAGGGAGTGCCTTAGCCACGCTCTCATTTTCTTTGCACCTTTTGGCCCATGCAATAAGCTTGTGGCAGCTTGCTTCAATACTGAAATTTCCACAAGTCTCTAAATTGTAAAACCAGCTAGTGATTGGTACAAGTGCCACATCCACATACCCAATTCTTTCTCCCCCAAAGAAGAGCTTCTCTCCAAGCTCTCCTTCCATTGTTTTCAAGCTTTGCATTAATTCTTCTTTTGCTTCCTCTTGCTCTTCTTTCCCCATCCATATTCTCTTCCCCACCCCACCATATATCTGCAAAATTAGTTATGAATAAAATAACCTTTTAAATTTTATGTAAAAACATTTGATGTTTCATACATGTAAAAACAAATTATTAGTCGATCTAAGTAAGGGTGAGAACATTAATTTAATCATCCGAAAGCATATCTGTTAGGAGGACTATATCTAACTTGTTGGGATTAGTCTCAGGCACCAAAACTCATGGATTTGTATAATAATTTCAAGTACCAACAAGTATATAAACAAAGAAATGAGTAAAATATAATCAAGTATATAGAATGCTTACCTTCTTGTCAATGTAGTCTGCCCAAAACAAGGCTTGTGATCTTTGATAAGGATCAGAAGGAAGCAAAGGTGATTTGTGATTCCAAACTTCATCTATGTATTGGACTATGACGAGAGATTCAGAAATGGGTTTTCCATTATGGATCAAAACAGGGATTTTTTGTGAATTTGGTTCATTTCTAGAAGTAGAGGGCTCTTGTTAAACAAATCCTCTTGCTTGCACTCATATTTTACCCCCTTCTCTGCCAAGGCTATTTTCACTCTCATTCCAAAAGAACTTGACCACAAATCAAGTAGAACAACTTTGTCTTCCATTCCAATACTTTTTGAAATGTAAAAGAAATTTGTAAGCCTCAAAACAATGTGGTTATGGACCTATAGTGGTTTTGTACTTGAGTGAAAAGAGGCTTAGTTATTTATAGTTGTTGATAGCAACCATGATGTCATTGCTTACTTATGCTCTTTAAGTAGGGATTTTCTTCAAAGATATATATAGAAAATTAAAAAGAAGGGTGAAATTCAAAAAAGCTTATCAAAATGGTATCAAACCCATTTCAGATTGAAGTTTTAAACAGAAGGAAGGTACTAGGAACATGACAAAACCAATCTGTTGCTTCCTTGTGTACCAAGTATAAATTTCTACTTTTGTACTCTGTAAAGACCTTCCATAATTTTTTATATTATCCTGTTGGAAGTTTGGGACATGGAAACACAAAAATGAATTTGTATTTTTGACTGATTTCTAGAAAATTAAAATTTATTGGAGCATGTTAGCTGCTAATTTTGACTAATGTTGAAGCTGGAAGCTTTAGCCATCACTTGTCTATTTTTCCCTTTGTTTCTCAACTCCATTATTTCTCTCATATGGCCTTGTCTGTTCTTTTGTTAATGAAACACAAAGCTCTTAATTGCTTCATACTTTCTTTTCTAAAAACCAACACAATTAATCGAGTAAAGATAGTAAGTAAATTTTAATGGAGAAAGAGTGCTGATATCTCTTCTTAACTTCCAGGATTTGAAGTCACAATTATAAATTTTAATGGAGAGATTAAGATCTATATCTACATATAATAAAAAGTTCATTTGCCTGGCCGGTTCTCTTCAGAGTTCTGCTATAACAAAGCAAGAAAATCTTTGAAAATCTACTAAAATGGCACTTTCTAATCAATTTAGTCAGCTTAACTAGACATGTACCTAGTCATTGGTTACAAGGAAATTATTTTGCTCATGGAAATTGAAAGAACAAATACTATATGCAGAGACAATTGGACCTAGTCTTTTTTTCTCTTTTTTTTTTTAATTTAAGTCAACTTCTCCAATTTCTAACTAGAACCAATAATTAATACATCAACTTGATTTAATTAACTACTTTCGTTTCACCAAATCAATTAATGGTTTTCTTTTATTCAGTTCCCTTGTGATCAAGATCATCACTTTTCTGCACTAGAATTAATCACATTGAGAGAAAGAGATGGAAAGGGAGATAGAGCTGCAACACTTTAGCCATACACAACATCCATTGATCTTCACCAAAGAGCAGCAACTTGTTCAAGGCAAAGAAATCACTTGTTCAGGGTGTAAGAAACCAGTTTTGGGTCCAAGCTACAATTGTGGTAAATGCAAGTTTTCCCTTCATGAGATATGTGCAAAGCTACCTTTTAAGATCAATCATCCTTTCCATGGCGAGCACCAGCTTATTATTCTGTGTAATCCGCCGACAAAATCTGCTGAGTGTGTCTGTGACTTGTGTGATAAAACTTGCAACAGCTTTGTCTACCATTGTTTCACTTGTGACTTTGACCTTGACATACCATGTGCTTTGCTGCCACCGCGAGTAACTGGAGATTTCCTAGAGCTTGAGCACTTCAGCCACAAACATCAGTTGATTTTCAATGAAAATCATGACAAAGAAATTTGTTGCTTCGGATGCAAGGAAATGATTTCTGGTCCTAACTATTGTTGTTCCCAATGTGAGTTCTTCCTTCATACAAAATGTTCTAAGTTGACCCCCAAGATTAATCACCCTTACCATCATGAACACTCTCTTATTCTCTTATCATATCCACCTCCTTACTATAAGAATTGTGTCTGCGATTTTTGTCATAAAACTTGTCAAGATTTTGTTTATCATTGTCCTTCTTGTAAGTTTGATCTTGACATCAAATGTGCTTTGCTGCCACAATGCATCATTGAACCTAAAAATCATAGCCACAAGTTCATCCACCTGATGAAGCCACTCTCTTTTATATGTGATGCCTGTGGCATAAATGGTGACAATAGCCCATATTTATGTACCCTGTGCCAAGTAATAGTCCATGAATATTGCAGATTTTTACCTCACAGCATTGGAATAATAGGCCACCATCATCCTGTCACACAATTCTACTTCCTTGAAGGAACTAATGTCAGTAAGCATCAGTGTGGAATTTGTCATAATGAAGTCAATACAAATTATGGTGGTTATGGTTGCTTTAGTTGCAATTTCGTTGCTCATGTGAATTGTGCAGTGGCAAATTGTATTGTTTCTTGTGATGCAAGTACATCGGCGAGTGAAGGATCAGATGAATCATTCAAGTCAATCACTGAAATCATTGAAGAGATCAACCTTGAAGGGGAAATGGTAGCTACGTTGATCAAGCATTTTAGCCATCCACATAAGTTAACCCTAAATCATGAAGACCAGGTCAAGGCTGATGGTAAGCTCTGTGATTGTTGCATGACGCCCATGTTTGAACCATTCTACACTTGTCTAAAATGTGACTTGTTCTTCCACAAAACCTGCCTTGAATTACCTAGGAAGAAGCAACACCCTCTTCATCACCCACACCCTTTGACCCTTGTTCCAAATCATCCTAATTTCCAAGGCTTGTTCTTCTGTGATGCTTGTCATCAAAACTGCCATGGTTTCTGCTACAACTGTGAGCAGTGTGATTTCAACCTTGATGTTCGATGTGCATCACTCTCATACATTCTTAAACATGAAGCACATGAACATCCCCTTGTTTTCGGTAAGGGAAGCAAACCTATTGACTGCAATGGCTGCGGATTTGGTAATGACATCTTATACTCATGCTCTGACTGCAATTTTTCCTTGGATTTCAACTGTGCTTCTTTACTAAATTCGACTAGGCATAAGCACCATGAACACTCTCTCGATCTCACTTACCAAGACAACACGGATCATAATTACTGCGATGTTTGTGAAGAAGAAAGGAATCCGAAGCATTGGTTCTACTGCTGCAGAAGATGCAACTTTTGTGCTCATCCCAAATGTGCCATTGGCAAAGACCCATACATCAAGCTTGGAAAGACATATCCCTATGAAGGTCATCCACACCCTGTTGCCTTTGTTCATAAGACAAGAGGCCACCCTCCATGCAGTAAAAGTGGGAATCCTTGCAAAGGCCTGGCCCTTGAGTGTACTAATCCTCACTGCAACTTTATCATTGAGTGGTGTCATGTAGAAATTCTCCATTTTTAATTAAGATTATATATATATATTACTGTAATTAATTAGTTACATTAATCGAATCTGTACAAATAAAAGGAAAAGAAAACACAAATTTGCTTGTTACATGAGGCTACTGTTAAATATCATTTTTCAATATTCATATATAGTTTTTACTAATTGATTTTGCCTATTTGTATTTTTGTTAGTGTGGTTATTGAGTGATTTTAAAGGTGAGTGCAATTTATCCTGTATAAGATTACCTGCAGGCATATTGCAAAACCTAAAATCATGGAAAGATGCATGTTGTGAGGGATCATAAGTTAGGTTTATTGCTGTTAAAGAGTAACAACTACTTTTTTGCAAGAGATATAACTCAACTCAGTCAACCACTTAAACATACTGATTCTGAGTCCCCCACATCATCCTCAATGACTGCACTCGCACTCGTATCTTCCCTAGTTACACTCATGCTTGATGCTGATGAGCCAGCAGCACCAGCAATATCTGAGAATTCCTTGTCCAGAAACACTGCCTTTCGCTTGCGTCTGCTGTGTTGCCATTTACTTATTAGACCAGAAACCCGGTTTTGATCCTCTATGCCACTGATTAATGCTTCTTCCGATTCGTCTACAGCCGCGATATCTCTTTCCTCTCGGCTATTGAAACTTGCTGTTGTTGTCACTGGAAAGAATAATGGTCTGAAGCAGCTGATGAGAAGTACGAGGAATAATATGTAAACATAGAGGGATGTCCAAACATACAATGTCCACTTCCAATTGTGCACCAATTGTTTTGTCCAAGGTAGCTGTGAGTTCATAATGATTTCAGCTTCATACAACTGTGGAATTAGTGATGAAGTCCCAGCCCTTGGAGGCAAAGTTACCCGAACCGAGCCACTTCTTGGATGTCCCTCTTTGTATCTCAAAATCTCAACTGATAAGTGCAATAATTTACACTTTTAAGAGCTTAGTTAGATTATATTTTGAGTATTTATATTGTACTTTCTATTGCTTTTATTGATAAATTCTTACATTTTGTGTTTTTGAGCTTCTAGGTTAATTTGGAGTGATTTTAGGGAGAAAATCATAACTTTCAATCTGGAGATCCGTTTGAGGTGATTCAAGTGCCCATGGAAAGAAGATTCAAGGCTCTACAACTTTCATCTAGGACTTGGAAGCTAATTTGGACTTGAAGAGAGTGAAAAAGATGAAGAAAGATGAAATTTTGCGGAAACCTGATGTTGTCCGAACTGGGAGCCCGATTACCCCTCAACTGGGGCCCGATTGAAACCTCCAAATTGCGATAACTCACTGTCCTGACCGGGAGCCCACTTGACCCCAACCAGGTCCCCGGTTGTGCCTGACAGAATTTATACCTATATTTCCATATTATCCGATTAGTCCAAATAAATTTAGGATTTTTTGTATCCCTATAAATACAGACTTTTAGGATTATTTTGAGGACATTTGGCTCATCACAACTAATTCCTTGTTGGAGAGAAGATTTCCTTGGAGATTGAGTCTAAGATTTCTTTACTCTTTCTCTTTTATGTTTATGTTCTTCAATAAAATTATTCTTGTGTTTTATTCATGATGATGAGTAGCTAATTTCTTAATTAGGGTTTAAGGTGTAGCCAATTGAGAACTATTGCTTGATTTATGAATTGAATTGTTCTTCTTTCAAGTTAGATTTATTTTCCTTGTTTTTCATGGGATTTATATGCCTGATCAACATATAGATTGTTTTAGGAATTGTGTGATGTATTAACGAGAGAACCATAATCTGTGTACTAGAAAAATAAACAAGTTAGGCTGGATCAGACATGAATCTTAGGCTAATTTGATAGGTGAATAATTACTTGTTCTTAATGAATCTAGTTAATTAGGTTGACATCGACGGATAGTGAATCTAATTAGTTAGGTATTCCTGTGTAGACTTGACGGAGCACATAGGTAGTTAAGTGTAATTCTATTTTAGCTTTGCATCAAATTAATTCATAGATTGAGTAGTAATTTCCCAATTAGGTGAAACCTGAAGTCCTAAGCTTTCCAATTATTGTCTTCACATCTTAGTTAATTTCCTGCTTTTATAATTTCATTGTTTCTAGTTTAATTTGTTTTGATAATCTCTCAAAATTTCCTTCCTGATAGAATTAATTACGATAGAAATTAATTATTCTCTGTGGGTTCGACTCCTGGAATACTCTAAGATTTTATTATTATTACTTCAACTGACTCTGTGCACTTGCAGATTTAGCTCATCATCAACCTTTAGCTTCTTTAGAGAGGTATTCCCATGAGAAATGTTCGCGCAAGTTGAACCAGTAGGCTTCTAAATCGCAACATTACAGGTTGGCTCGACTTTGCAATTACATTCCCGGTAGTTGATAAGAGCTCTGCAGTCAACTGGAAAAATATTTTTGTCTCTGTGAGAAAACTAGTGTTTACAATTACATACTCAAAAATTAAAGATATTAAATCAAGCAGTAAACAGCAGCAGAAGAAGGCAGTCCAGTAGTTGCTAGATTGAAACAGAACAACTCCATGGACTTCAACCAAACAATGTTTATTTTATACTGACTTGACTTTGACTAATGCAAAAAATTCAAGCTTGCAGATGCATGCAGTGACAAAATTGAGCAATCAGTTTGAGATTAAATATTAGTATGCAAAAATATTGGACTATAATCCTTTGATTTCTGTCTCTCTTGTTCTAAACATTTTAAAAAACTATGTATCCCTCTTTTTTCATTCACCATTGAAACATATATACTCATAAAAATTGAATTTGAAATTTAAAATCAGTACTTATCAGTTAGAGAGGAGAAGATAAAATAAATACTTACTACAGAAGCAGAGGAGTTTATTATTAAGCTACAATAATAATAATAATATAAAAAATGAAAAAGAAGAAGCAGATAGAAGTAAAATGGAAATATACCTGAAACACCCCAATATGCGTATTGAAATCATATTCAGGCATCAAAAGGAGCAAATGAAGATGAAAAGTATGGCCAACTGGAACATAACTAATTTGCCTCTTCTTATAGCTAAATTTGGCATCAAACCCACCACAGCACTGGAAGTCAAACCAAACACAGCCTTAGAATTTACGTCAGTGTAGTCAAAGAACAATTTCTCCCTAACAACAAACAGGCTCTTCCAACGAAAGTTGAACCAACCCAATCCCTACCAAAGCAGCCAAACCCATCACCAAAACCAACAGCATGCAAACTTGTGCTGCTCCAAGCAGCCCCAACCCAAGTCTCTTCAACAACATGGCGCTGCCATGGGTTATGTTCGAGGGCACCTTCTGGACCGCCGTCTCGACACTGGCGGTCGTCTCTAAGGCCCGGTGGTAGGAGCTTGAGGCCAGTGAAAGGACGGCGAGGAAAGGGGAAGAAAGGGTGACGAAACAGTTGTAGAGAAGATCAGCTTGAAGAAAGATTAAGGTGGTGAACCAGTCAGCTGGTTTTGGTATAACGTTGTAATTGG
>AWWV01010621.1:0-38630 GCA_001974805.1 Corchorus capsularis | reverse complement strand
AAGATTTTTTAATTCTTAGAGATGGAATATTGGAAGTGGTGGTGAAGGGAAAGGGAAAGGGGGTTTCTGCATGAGAATTGAGAACAAGGCAAGTGAAACGTGGAGGCAAGGCAGGGGAGTTATCGCCAAGTGTTAGTGAAGCATGCATTCCAGGCTCCAGCAGTAATACTACTAATTAATTTCCCCTCCCTCTCATCACCCATATGCTCCTCGCTGCCTCTCGCAACTCCTAATATAATAATATAATAAAATAATACATAAGTATATACTAATAGATTCTTTTGATAGATCAATCAATTCTATTTTATTTTTATTTTTATGTCAAATAAATTTTTAAAAGATTAAATAATAAAAATTTTCTAAAATATGATTAGAGTTCTTTTTTTAATAAAAAAAACATTTGATTAGAGTGATTATTAAGCATAGTATAGTATTAGTACATGGTTTTTTCTTGTTTATTCTCCTTTCTTTTCTTTTTTTTTTTTTATCTAACAAACTGTAATTAAGATCAAATAACATTGGGGCTATATATACACACTCCCAAGGAGAAAGTACTTCACACCACGCATAATTAGCATCAACATCAAAATCTAACTTAGCCGACCTATATATGTCAAAAATACCCTATTACATTGAGAAGGTATAGAGTATATACGTCTTATATCTCCTTTTTTATCAACAGAGATCTAAATGTCATAATTCAAGGAAATTAATAGAATTATTCCTACCATGTCACAATTCCAACTAATAGTATTTTGCCAACTCACAAAAATTACTGGAAATCAAGTATAGATTGAGTATCAAGTTAATTTACCCTATAATTTCAAAAGGTGTGATTTATAGAGTATGTATTGAGATATAATTTAGGTTATGGTCGTGGTAAGATTTAATTTAATAATTACAAGTGGATCGGCCCACGCTGGCGCGTCGAGCGTTCAAAAATCTACTTCTTTGAACAATTTTCTATTCGAATTAAATTGTTTGATGCGTAGGAAAGTTCAAAAGTACTATGATTTTAATTGTGTTGCATCTTTAAAAGGCTATACTATTAACATTGAGCATATGCCCTAAAGTTAGCAATAAATAGTAAATATTAGTTTGTACATGGAAAGATGCAATATTTGATGCGCCAAGGGCTTATCATGGACATGAAGAACACAATGCAGATCATGGAAGGGATGATCAAGGGTTGCAAGGAAGCGTGGACAAGTTTAAAAGAGACGATGGAATCGCAAATCACCATGAAGATGCCATAAAGATGCCATTTGATCCTTTGAAGATGCCTTTAGGTCTGATGACTACAGCAAGGGCTAAGAAGTTCAAAGATGCTTTAACAAGTCTTGTTCGACATCATCTTGAAGATTTGAAGTCCATTGAAGATTAATTGAAGAGCATTGAAGACAATAAGCAAAGGAATATTCCCATCGATTCCAAGCTATGCACTATACTTGAAATCGATGAACCCTAATGCTTCCATTGTGTAATTCGGCCATATGGACCTTAATTCTATCTTAGATTAGTTAATTATGTAGTTTGGACCTTGTTTAGGGTTGGGTCTTGTCTAATTAAGTCCAATCCCTAGCTATTTTCTATTGGTTGTATTTTAGGATAGTTTCTAGAAGTATCTATGTGTAAACCGCCCTAGACCCTTGCATTGAATGCCAAGGCCGGTTTAAGGGGGTTATTGCGTTATCTTGGTGCCTATATAAGGCCACCTATAGCTCTTATAAAGATAAGTTAAGTTGATTAATAAAGTTGAGGTTTTATTCCCAATTGATTATCTTAGTTTCATTGTTCTAGTTTGAGCAAACTTAGGGTTCTTCAATCTTGTAGAGTCCTAGCAAACAATTAGGTCTTGTGAGCTTAATTGTTTGTGAATCTTGTAATCTTAGATGTTCAATTGCAGGTCAAATTGAAGACTTAGGGCGACGAACGAAGAGATTAGGCTTTGTTAAGATTATTGATATATTCATCAAGGTGTGGAGGATATTCAAGTCGACTTTGATAGATATTCAAGGGTAGATTTGAATCTAAAGCAACTAGATTCGTATCAATATCTTCAATTTTGTTTCCTCCTCTAAAGTGTGTAGCACTTAAACAAAAAGACTAAGTTTCTCTTTCTTCAAATGGACATGAAAGGTCTGAAGAGAAGTTACAACTTTAGCATTCATTAGCAAAAGTAAAGATAAGGGCAATATAATTTATTATAGCATTTATGTGAAAGGAAAGGATAATTACAAAAAAGGGCTCAAGGACAAGAACTAGCTAGAAATTAACCTAAGGTCTTCTTAGTAATTTGGAAAGTGAGAAAAGAAAAAAAAATCAAAAAAAGTTCAAATAGAGCCTCCTCATCGATTCTCAAAATGGGCCTTTGGTAAATTCCCTGGGTTTTTCAAATAACACTTTGTATATGTATAGCATAATTTCTAGATGATAATTATACCATAATTTCTGAGTTGGCCAAATAATTATATTAGTTGAGATCATGCTATTTAATAATTTCTCATAACAAACAAGGAGACATTATTGTATATAAGACTGTCATCCCACGTCATACATATATAATTGTGCAATTATTCTGCTATGTAAGAGAGAGATTATGCTATAATTGCTAAATCCCTACTCCAATAATATCCTAAATTTTATGACCTACCTTGTAAATCATAATTGTTATGTAGGGGCTAAATTTGATGAGATAACATCATTGGATGGTCTATATATGAATGATATGTAAATTAATCTTAAGCCATAAGATAAAGGATCTTTATAGGCCATGAATAAATAATTCTAAGAACGTAAAGGTTTAGACAAACCTGATGCGGAATTTGGTTAAGCCACTTTAAACAAACCTGATGCGGAATTTGGTTGAGCCACTTTATTAGCCATGAGCACAAAGTTGAAGAAGATAAATTGATTTCTCCATCTTGACTCTTACTTAATTTTACGGTATTTCTTTCTAGGGATGTCAACGGGGCGGGGAATGAGTGGGGGGTACACTCCCTGTCCCTGACTTAGGGACACTTTCCTTGTCCCCGTCCCCGTCCCCGGCGGGGAATGAAATAAGTCCTCCATCCCCAACCCAACGGGGATTTAACGGAGACGGGGAATCCCCGTTCCCCGATTTTAATAAAGAAAATGTTATATCTATTATATTATTGAAAACATCCTTTATGGTATTATTAAATAAAAATTTTATAAAAATTCAAATAAACATAATATTAGTATTAACTAATTTAAGTGCCATAACAAATAACAATAATTAGTTTGTCTTTTTTAGTCTAGTTTGTATACTTTTAATAAATATATACAACACTATTAAATAAACAAAATACATATTAAAATATAAATATGAAATTATTAATATGTGATTTTATTTAACATGTATATATACTTATGTGTGATTAGTGATATAGTGACTTATAGTCTGATTAGTGATTTAGTGATTTTATTTAACATATATATATATATATATATATATATACACACTTATGAAAATATTTTATATTTCGGGGTCAGGTCCGGGGCGGGAGGACCAGTCACCATCCCCGTCCCCGACGGGGAATGGAAAACAATCCCCATCCCCGACCCCGTCGGGGCGGGGAATTGGGTTCCCCACCGGATTCGAGTCCCGTTGACATCCCTATTTCTTTCTGATGGAAAAGGCTTAATTTTTCTGTTTGCCGTAAACCCTAATGAGTAGAGGGAAGACCAATTTATATATGTAGTCTTTTAATCTGGTACGTCCATCAAATAGCCAGTTGAACGATTAAGATTTACTTAACTATTATGTGTATTAAATCTCTCCCAATTAACCTAATTAGGTAGATTTGATTTAACCCACAATAATGCTTGTGAATCCTATAATTACCCAATTTATGTAATTGACAGATTTGATATGGGTCACATTAATATGGTCAAATTCTAACATTCTCCCACTTGGCCCAATCAAACATTTAGCATTAACATTTAATAGCATAAGACATTAGTGCACACATAAGATGATAAATCTCTTCTTCATGTTCATCATAATTACCTTAGTATGATAATATACTAAATATGGGTTATGGCGGTTGTATATTATTCACTCAACATACTTCCTTCCATATACCACAATACTTAGCAAACCATTACACTAGGTCCATAATATATATAAATTTCTTTATGGTCTACAATCATATCTAATAGAGAGGATCATGTTTCAATAAATTCAAACATAACATCATGTGTACACAATCATGAAACATGTAATGTATTTCAGAAACACAATTATTGAGCTCAGAGTGCAACAATCATCATAAACATCATTCTTTACCAATACCAAGACCCATTTTAGGCACGTGTTCCTTAAAGGCCTTTGGCGGTAAACCTTTAGTTTAAAGAATCTGCGATCATATCAGCAGTTCTAATACCTTCAATTGACACTCTTTGTTTCCGAACTTCCTCCTTAACGACAAAATACTTCATGTCCATATGTTTGGCACGTTTAGAGTATTTGTCATTTTTTTGGAGAAAAATACTGCTGCGGAGTTGTCACAAAAAATTTTCAGCGACTTGGTAATGGTGTTGACAACCCCAAGTCCTGAAATAAAATTCTGCAACCATAATGCTTAATTTGGGGCTTCAAAACATGCCACGAATTCTGCTTCCATAGTGGATGTAGCAACAATAGACTGATTGACACTTTTTCATGATATGGTACCACCAGATAATTGGAAAAGATAGGCAAAAGTGCTCTTTCTATTGTCAATACATCCACCAAAATCTGAATTAGAATATCCAATGACTTCTAAGTGGTTGGATTTCTTATACATGAGCATGTAATCTTTCGTTCCTTGCAGGATGGATCGATTCCATTAGTTTTCGTTCCACATCATTCTTTGGGCATTGCATAAGGCTGAACTTGTCTCCCTTTTGAATTGGAGCAATTCCAGATGAACATTTGTCCATTTTGAATTTCGGTTGAATTCGTTCGATATAGTTTTTCTGAGACAATCCCAACAATCCTTGTGATCTATCACGGAATATTTCAATTCCTATCATATAGGATGCCTCACACATATCTTTCATTTCGAAATTCTTTGAGAGAAAATCTTTTGTTTGACGTAAGATGCCCAAATCATTAGCAGCAAGCAATATGTCATCAACATATAGAACTAAGAAAATAAACTTACTCCCACTGATCTTTCAATATATACACCGATCAACGGTGTTTTCCTCAAAACCGAAAGATGTTATGGTATCATTAAACTTAATATACCATTGTCGAGAAGCTTGTTTAAGCCCATATATAGACTTCTTTAGTTTACACACCAAGTGATCTTTCCCTTCCTACGAGAAGGCTTTAGGTTGATCCATATAAACATCCTCCTCAAGATCCCCATTAAGAAAGGTCGTTTTCACATCCATTTGGTGCAACTCCAAAAAATAATGAGCGACCAATGCCATAATAATTCTTAAAGAGTCTTTCTTTGGGACAGGTGAAAAAAGTCTCCTTGTAATCGACACCATCCTTTTGATTATAGCCTTTGGCAACTAGTTAAGCTTTATATCGTTCGATATTGCCATTTGAGTCGCGTTTGGTTTTGAAAACCCACTTACAACCAACTCTTTTAAAACCTTTTGGTAATTCGACGAGGTCCCAGACTTTAACTCATCTTTCATGGCATCAATCCATTTGGCAGACTCATTACTTTCTATGACTTGTGAAAACGAAACTGGATCTTTATCGATTCCAATATCAAAATCTGACTCTTGCAAATAAACCACATAATCAGTAATAATGGTTGGCCTTCGATCTCTTTGAGATCTTCTTAATGGCATTGCTTGGGTTCAGATATGTAAGAAATTTGTGGGTTAGTTTCTTCAAGAGGTGCTTCTTCATTTAAATGTTGCTCAGTGTTGTTAAATTTTCATTAACAACTTGAGTAACATTTGGGTTATGTGTGGATAAAGGAACATCCACCCTAACTTCCTTTATTTCCACAACTTGTTTTTCAGCACTCCCACTAACCTCACCATTTTCAAGGAATCTAGCATTGCCAGTTTCAACATTCTTGGACTATGGTTTGGACAATAAAACCTATACCCTTTAAATTTCTCTGGGTAACCAATAAAGTAACCACTGATCGTTCGAGAAGCTAACTTCTTTTCATGTGGGTTATAAATTCTTGCTTCCGCTGGGCAATCCCAAACATGTAAATGCCTTAAGCTAAGTTTCCTTCCTGTCCACAGTTCAAAAGGAACCTTTGGAACTGCCTTGCTAGGAACCTTATTTAGCAAATACATAGCGGTTCTAAGTGCATACATCCACAAAAATTTGGGTAATGAAGAGTTACTCATCATACTCCTAACCATATCCATTAATGTTAGATTACGCCTTTCAGCTACACCGTTTTGTTGAGGTGTACCTAGCATTGTGTATTGCGCACATATGCCACAACTTTCGAGGAACTTTGCAAATGGACCTGGGTATTGTCCTGTTTCATCATATTTACCATAATATTCACCACCCCTGTCAGATCTTACAATTTTCACCTTTTTATCTAATTACCTTTCAACCTCATATTAATAAACACTTCGAGAGTGTCTACAGATTGAGATTTCTTATTTAGTAAGTATAGATAACCATACCGGGAAAAATCATCGATAAAGGTGATAAAATACTTTTCTCCACCAAAAGATGGAACATCTAAAGGTCCACAAATACCGGTGTGTATAATTTCAAGAAACTGACTACTTCTTGTGGCTCCTTTCTTGTTATGCTTAGTTTGCTTTCACTTAATGCAATCTAAACATAAACCAAAATCAGTAAAATCTAAATTCGTAAGAATTTTATTCTTTACTAATCTTGTTAACCTTTCTTTGGATACGTGACCTAAACGTTTATGCCTCAAGAAAGCAGAATTTTCATTTAGCAAACTAAAGCTTGCTTCCAACATTATGATAAATAGTAAGTAATTCAGCAAATGATTTATCAAGTTTAAAGTTGTATAAACCATCAATAAGAACACCAGAACCATAAAGTAAAGCATTCTTATTTAACTTAAAACATCCATGTCCAATGTTCAAATCAAAACCATAATATCCAATTTCATTTGGAATTGTGGTTTGGATCATAAGGAATCCATGCATCATGTT
Source organism: Corchorus capsularis (assembly GCA_001974805.1). Lineage (NCBI taxonomy): Eukaryota > Viridiplantae > Streptophyta > Magnoliopsida > Malvales > Malvaceae > Corchorus > Corchorus capsularis. Next base: position 31,493 of record AWWV01010621.1, on the reverse strand, counting down.
AGAAACATAAGTAGTTGCTGCAGTATCAAGCCACCAAGTATTAGAAGAAACTTCAGCTAAGTTCAATTCATAACATACAGAAACATAATGTATAATACCTTTTTTTTTCAAACCAAGCTTTACGTTTCAGGCAATCTTTTGATAGTGTCCTTCCCTTTTATAGAAATGACACCTATCTGCCAGTTCTTTCTTCTGAGCTGTCTAAGGTGCATTATCAGACATCTTTTTCTTCTTAAACTTCTTGGGCTTAGGCTTCATGACCCTATCTGTTCCTTTCCAGCTCCTTGACCCTATCTGTTCCTTTCCAGCTCCTTGACCTATGAGATTAATAGAATGACTTCCCATCTTTTTCAGACGTGATTCCTCCTAAGCAAACCTACTAGACAATTCATTAACATTCCACTTATCCTTAATGGCATTATAGTTAATTTGGAATGGTCCATACTCAGGAGGCAGTAAGTTCAAAATGAACTACACCATGAAGGATTCATCCACATTCATTCCCAGGGTCTTAAGTTTTGCTGCAATGTTAGTCATTTCAATAATGTGCCCTTGCATACTGCACCCATCAAACTTCATGGTCGTCAGATCTGCCATTAGAGTACCAGCCAATGACTTATCAGCTGAACGAAAACGCTCTTCCACAAACGTTAAATATTCTTTATATCACTTTCTGTTTGTGGGAGAATGCTCTTAATTTTGTTGGCAATAGTCATTCGCATAAACATAATGCTCAATCTATTGGACCGTCCCCATGCTTTATAGTGCCACTTCTCATCCTCACTACTTTCATCAGTAAGAGCAGGAGGCTTATCTTCCAAAAGTGCTAAGTCAAGATCCTGAACACCTAAATGGAACTTGACTTGTTCGCACCATTCAGAGAAGATTGCACCATTGAAAACCGTCACAGATGCAACATACAAATGAATAGGAATAATTGCAAACAATACATAGACATGCTTAGATCACATAAGAATTCAAATTCATAATCAATTAGAGTATATATACAGATCACCTTTGGGTAGATACTATAATATATTATCATAAATTTAATACCATTATGTAACTTTATAGGCAATTAATTATTCTCAATCAAATATATAAGGCATCTTTGGACATACAAATATACTTGAATAAAGAATAAAATTTATCTCTATGAAGTTCATCATTAATTGATTTATCTTTGGGCAAATCCGAAAGTACTATCATTGAACTTCATATAATCCATTCATGGATGACATAATAATTTAGTTTGGCCACTTTGGTGACTAACAAACTACATGAGTATAATCATGCTGTAGACACCTATTTTTGTCATGTATCCTTTAATTTAAATTAATTCATTTCTTATTCGGCATTAGAGTCGCCCAGGGGCATTTTGGTCATTTTCGCACCCAGGGGCATTTCGGTCATTTTTGCACTCAGGAGGGCATTTTAGTCATTTTTTTTAAGATCACCTTCAATTTATATTAGCTAATTTATTTAGATTATCTAGATTGCATCAAAGAAATAGAAAGAATCTTAACGTATACTTTTGGAATTTTTGCATATTTTCATTTAGTAATTTAGTTTTGTTACACTTTAATCATATAACTTAATCACTTTTAGTAATAGATTTAGTTTTCGATTGTGATTCTCATATTCATTTTTAAGTATGTCCCATCTACCTTCCCTTTCCCATTAGTCATGCTAACTATTAACCACATCAGTTGTTAATCATATTAGAGGCCATTTCATGAAACATGCATTGGCATTTGTTAATCAGATTCAATCTTAAATATTTTCTAAAAAGGGAAATTATTCATGGCATATTGGACCATTTCATGTAATTAGCCTTTATTTATTTAAACTACATTCATATAAGCAAAAAAAGAATAAATAAAAAAATAGTAAAAATAAAAAGTATGTTTACATACACTACGCTCTCTAGTTTTGTTTACAATTACAGGTTTTTAGGCTACAATAAATGAATTTCTCATTAGAGTCATTTTCGTATTTCTCCTCTCTCCTCCATTTGGCACATGAAGAAACTGCAATACCCTCATTGGAGTCGATCGCAAATGCCTTCGGTAAATTTGGACCCTGCAAGAAAAAGAAATGCAAAACACAAGAAATGTCCCCCAAGAGCTGAAAGCATGAACACTACCAGTAAGTGCACATGTATATGCTTAGGGAAAAGCTTACTGTTGGCGACATAGAGCACAAGGGTTGAGGTGAGGCCTCACCCTTGAGATGTCATTGAGGCCATAAGGAAACAAAGGGGAAATATGTTAGAAGTTGACATGAGAAAAGAAAATAAAGCTATCAAGCATGTCTGATCAACTCAATAAACTGCAGTAAATAAGAAAGCAAAATTGCAGCAGCCAAGTTCGCCCAGAATTAAGAGCACTTTAGTAAAGACAGGGCATTCATATTAAGCAACACTTGTATCCCAATTATAGCATGGTCATTAAGTTCAAACTCATGTTTCTAGTGGTCATACATACACTTCACAGTTCCATTTAGTCATTAATAGAGTCATAGCTTCATGCATTGTTTACATACTGGAGGCAATTTCAAACTAATGAAAGCACATCGCAGCAACAGCAACAGGGTCAGAGTCCAAAAGATATGCAATAAGTCAGGCAGTTCGACAAGCAAACTAATCAAGGTCGAGGCAAAGCAAGCAGTGGACTCATTGAACCAATACACGAAAGCAGCAGGAGATTCAGTTTTGCAGCAATTTTGCACAAACAGAAACAGATTTTAAAGTAATTAACCAAGGATGAAATTTACTACAGCTTCACAAGAGCACACATTGTCTGTTCAATAATGAGCAGGACTAATTGAGCAAGAGACAGACTAGCACACAGCCTTAGCAGAAAAATTAGAGAAAGGCAGAGGCAAGACACAAACACATTACAGTAAAACCATTCCCAATTACCAACAGAATCCATAGACAAGAAACATTAAAGTTATAATGAATTAAGCTACAGGAAAGCCGGTTTACCAAGATTAAACAGGGAGCCATGGAAAGTCAACATAAGAGGAAATTGGTGACGTGGCAGGATCCAGTTGGTCCCAAAGTGCACCCATTTTTGTTTGATTCGCCAGCTCATCACTAACAGGAGCATCTGTAAACAAAAAAAAAAAGGGAAGGGAATTCACGTGAGAGTGAATAAAAATAAAATAAGAATGATACAAATAAAAAAGAGAAAGAAATTGAGACCGTACCAGAGGCGATGACCTGGCGATACAGACGCGGATAAAAGACCACCCAAATCCCTAAATTAACCCTGCTGAATCATCACCTCCAACAGAAAGGGTTTGGGAAACTCGAAAGAGACAAGAACAGGGACAATTAAGTGAACTAGAGCCAAAATTTAAAGACCCTTGGATCAAGAATAAACAAACGGCAGGAATAAAGGTTTGGGGGGTTTATATACCCCATTTTCAGAGGAAATGAGGGGGTTGTTTTTGGAAAAAGAGAGAGGAGGCGACTAGGGTTTAAAGGGGAAGAAAATTAGGGTTCATCGTTGATTTCTTTTGGTTTTTTTGGAAACAAAAAGGGGAAGAACAGAGATAAATCTTCGAAGAGGTTTACCTAGCTCCGGCCGGGAAGGAAACCCGAAGTCCTCTGCTCCTTTTCTTTAAACTTTTCTTAAAAAAAAAGGGATTGCTTCTTTCTTCTTTTCTTTTCGGGTCTCCTGGGTTTAGCCATAGATTCCATTTCTTTTGGGGAAAAGGAGATTGTTTGTTGTTGTTGGGTGATCGGTAGTGGAAGAGTTTGGGTCTGCCATTGGTAGCGAAGAAGGGGGCGCTGCGGATAGAGAAAGGAATTAGGGTTTGGGGTGCGCCGAGAGAGGGAAGAAGAAGAAGGCGGGTTTGTTTTTTCAGAAAGTATATATAGGTGATTTTCTAAACCCTACCCAATTAGCTTTTCAGTTTAAGTCTATTAAGTCTAATAATTTGTGTTTCTATTCATTTAAAGACTAAATATTGGGTGAGCGTTCAAATAAATCCTTGTATGTGTTGTTTGATTCGTTCAAATCCCTCTGCTTATAGGATTGGTTCAATTTAGCCCTCTGCAGAAATAATTTTACAATAAAAAACAATTTTTTAAAAAAAAATTAGGTCTTTTTGATTATAAGACGATGAAAAGGGATATTTGGCTAAAAGGTGTAACCTTTTGCTAAAAGATTTAACCTCTGAATAAAAGATTGAATTTTTAAGTAAATTGGTAAACAAAAATGTCATGTTTAGGTAAAAGATTGAATCTTTAGAGTAATTAGTAAATAAAGATTTAACTTTTGAATAAAAGATTGAATTTTTAAGTAATTGGTAAGTAAAAATGTCATGTTCGGGTAAAAGATTGAATCGTTAGAGTGATTGGTAAATAAAGCTTTAACCTTTGAATGAAAGATTGAACTTTTAAGTAATTAGTAAATAAAATGTTACCTTTGAATTAGAAGTTTAAACTTTTTAGGCCATTAGTAAATAAATTGATTAGTTTTTTGAAAGGAAAAATGTTGGGAAGGATAGATTAAAGTAAGATAAGATTAAGTGAAATTTAAAACTTAAGTATGCGTTAATCAAGTTTAAATCTTTTAACTTTGTGGATTTAATCATTATGCTTATTTTATTTTGTCTTTGTTTTGTTTTTTTTTTTGGGCCTCCATACTTGTTATAATTGAGTGTGTTGACATATTTGGATTTCTATTATATTTGAGCCTTGCGCTTGGACAGTATTTAGGGCTTAGAAGCCTAATTATCTTAATCCGGCCTAAGTTTGAATAAAATTAAGGCTTAGAAATTAGCATTAGTTGCATGTGCATCCATATTTAAATTCTGAGATTGGGTTGTTGTTGCCATGATCATAAGACTGAATTAAAATGACTCTCGTGAAGGGAAAGGAGGGCGGCTCATTCATGCGTGTCTGAGTTTGCTTGACTTCTCCCGGAGGCTTGGAAATTTCCGGAGGTCGTTTACCATTTATTGGGAGGCGGCCGAAGGTGTTCCTCGTATAATTGATTGGTAATTAAGTTTAAAAAGAATCTCATGCATCATATGCATCCACGCATTCAAGCAGTAAAGTAGTAAAAAGGGGTAATCAGTAATCAGTAAAAAGAGCTTAAACAGAGTCAAGGTGATGGTAATCAGTAAATCAGTAAAAAGAGATTAATCAAAGTCAAAGTGATAGTAATCAGTAAATCAGTAAAAAGAGATTAATCAAAGTCAAAGTGATGGTAATTAGTAAATCAGTAAAAAAGATTAATCAAAAGTCAAGGTAATAGTATCAGTAAATCAGTAATCAAGTAAAAACATAGTAATCAGTAAATTGATAATTAAGAGTCAAGGTAAGAAATTAATCAGTAATTAAAAGTCAAGGTAAAAATAGTAATCAGTAAATCAGTAATTAAAAGTCAATGGATTGATCGGTAAATCGATACTTAAGGGAGAAAGTAAAATTAGTGATCAGTAAAGAGAAAAATGGTGAAATGGTAATTAAATTCAAGAGAGTAATCAGTAAAAGAAAAATGGTAAAGAGTAAAGAATAATCAGTAAAGAGTAAAATAGTAATCAGCAAAAGACAGCCATTAAGAGTAAAATAGTGATCAGTAGAAGGTAGTCATTAAGAGTAAAACAGTAACCAGTGAGAGCAAAGTGGTAATTAGTAAGAGTCAAATAGTAATCAGTAAGAAGTAAAAGAGTAATCAGTAAAAAAGGAGCAGAAAATAGTAATCAGTAAAAGAGTAAAATGGTAATCAGTAAAAAGTAAAAAGGTAATCAACAAGAGTAAAATAGTAATCAGTACAAGATAAAGAATAATCAGTAAAATAATGATGGTAATCAGTAATTCAGTAAAAGGTGAGTAAAAAGAAAAGTAAAGTATGAAAAAGGATAGTCAAACAAGGAAAATGAATAAAAGAAGAAAAGTCGGTTTTAAGAAAGAATAAAAAGAAAAAAGAAAGAGAGAGAGTTTAAAGGCATGAAAATATAGTAGCAACCGATAATAGAAACCCACAATTAAGTCTAGACTAGTCAGTGCCGTCTTTTGACGAGCGTCGTGGGGGGTGCTAATCCTTCCCCCACGCGTACCCGACTCCCGAACCTTTAGGACTCTGGTTAGAAGACCTTTTATTAGGTTTAGTGTTACCCTCGCCAAGCTTAGGTTAACATTAGGCTTAATAATCTGATAGGTGGCTAATCACACCTAGGTTAAAAAAAGATTAGTGGCGACTCCCTATTAGTTTTTAGTTCTTTAAGTCGTTAAACGGTAGGGTTCGTACCCCGGACCCGCACGTTGCGACACATGCTCATAAAATTTAATTCATATTTGAAAGAAAATTATACAAATATAATTAATCACATGCGGCTTAAAATAGATTCATAGATATATAATATTAAAACAATCAAGTTTTAACATAAAACTAAAGTAGATCTATGCATAAAAGTTAAAAGCCATTAAACTTAACATAATGTTTAAACAAATTGATTCTTGTCAATTTGAAAACAAACCAAATGTAACATTCTGCCATTATAGATTTCTTCAACTAAATTCAAATTGAAAAGCAATAAGGCCAAACACATTAATTAACAGCTGATGCAATTGAAATTCATCACATTATAATATACAGCCAAAATATATAGGGGGAATTATCGTTAGGTGTAATGGCAAGTTAAAATTACCCCTAAGGTGTAATGAGCCATCATTTGCCTATCTTTAGTGTAAGGGTGAACATATTTCCCCCTAAGTGTAATGACTTTTATGTGTTTTACCTATTTTAACCTTTCTAAAGTTTAAGAAAAATCGGGGGAAATCAATAGTTTTAACCGAAAGAAAAAAAAAAATCCCCTCATCTTCGCTCCCATCTTCCCACCAATGCCAACCCGATTCCAGTTTTCCCTCACTCGATAAGAAGAACTTCACAAGTTTAAGCGATACCAATTTGGGTGAGCAAGATCAATTTCCATTTTCTTGGGCTTTTCCTTGGTAAGTCTTGATCATACTATCTTGTCCTCATCTTCCCTTTTGTATGTTGTGATTCTTTTAAATAATGAACTGTGATTTCCAACGCAAACATTGATTTTTGTTTCCTGGTTCATATTCAATGTTTTTTGGTTTTTGTTTCTCTATTTTTCGATCTGGGAATTGATAAGTTTACTAATAGATCATAGACCCATGGGATATACAAAACTGAAATTGGTTCTGCAATTTTCAGAATTACAGGATTGTTGAAGAAGAAAAAAACCAAGAAATAATTGAATATAGGCAAGATAGTCTTTCAAGTTATGTTTTAGATATATAGAGTGTATAGTAAAAGTAAAGACTAAAACTCTTTCACCCGGTATGAACAAAAAAAAAAGACTCTTTCACCCAACTTTGCTTTAGTTAATTGGTGCGCCATAGTCTTAATATTCTATTTCTAGGTAGGAATAATTGCAATTGTAGAAGGCTCGTGACTTTTTGTAATTTGCTTGAGATTACACGTAGTAGTGTCAACAATACTAGTGTTTTGATGCTCCTGGATTTGAGATGTCAGGTGAAGGACACATTTGCTTTACTATGGTAGAAACTAAAATCAAATATCTGCCAGAAATTTCAACTTTTCAACTTTGGAGAATCACATATATATACTATATAATATAAGAGTTTGATGCATGTAACCCTTATTCTCATGAGCACATGTACCAAAATCCAAGCATAGAGATATTGTTAAAGATTTTCTTCTGTTTATTGATTGGTGGTTCTGTTCTTTTTGTTCTGGTTCATGCCCAAGATCAATCAGGTTCTTACTTGCCAACTTTTAATATTTAATTCTACAATAATTCTAATTAAGTGACAAACATGGTAGGAAGGTGGCCATGGAAAATCGAAAAGTCTTTTGTTATTGTCATATTGACGGGGAAATTGTGTTGGACTCAAATCGATTACGATCATATAATGGAGGCCGAACAGTGGCTGTCATGCTAGTTGAGAACATCACACTTTCTGAGTTTGTGAAGCAATTTGAACAAAAAGCTGGCACTGAAATAGGGAACAAACGACTCATGTATGTTTTGCCCTTTGACAACTCGCAACTACTAGATTTGATAAATGATGACAGCTTGAAGGATATGATATCATTTGATGATCAGTGTGTGCACGTGTATGCTGTTAGTATTGCCACAGGACAACCATCAATTCCTTTGAATTCTTCTACAAATGCCAGGTAAGTTATTAAATTTAAGAATGATATTATTCTTCTTAAGTTAATGTTCTACCATACATATCATATTTTAGCATGTTATTTTATTCTTGTTGGTAGGAGTGGTGATAATGGGATTTCATCTTTTGACCAAGAGTGTAATAACACTCAACAATGTGTTGAAGAAGGTTGTGAACTTTCTACCTTGTGCACAGCAGCTACTCGATCCCACCTCACATCTGAAGTATGGTTGAATATCATTGTTGGGCCATGACAATCATTTGATTCTGCAGAAGCTTTTAGGTTGGCAGTATATAAATTTGCAATTGCTAATAAGTTCAAGTATAAATTCCGTAGGAACACAAAGGCATTCATTAGTGTTGATTGCTCAATTAGTGGTTGTGAATGGCATTTGACTGCATATAGAGTTGGGGGAACAAATTTTATGAGGGTTGGAACTTTTAACAACCAGTATTTCCACTCGGCTCAAGATTTAGTATCTATTGATCCATGTCATAGAGGGAAATTGACATCACATTTAGTTGCAGACAAATTGAGGTTGCTACCGAATACAACCCCTAATCAAATCAGAAGCGCCATTGAAACTGAGCATGGAATTTTGTTGAATTACAAGCAATCGTGGAGGTGCAGGGAACAATCTTTAGTTGATATTAATGGTCGTCCGGAAGACTCTTATAGGTTGATCCCTTGGATATGTAAGCGGTTGATGGAAACAGATCAAAGAACTATCGCAAATGGACATCAAGCGGTGGAATGAGATTTGCACAACTTTTTATTGCATATGGTTCGTCTATTGTGGGGTTTGTACATGGTTGCCGACCAATTTTGTTTATTGATGGTTGTCACCTAAGTGGACCATATAGAGGTTTCTTACTTAGTGCTTGTGCAATTGATGCTGATAATCAAATATTTCTGCTTGCTTATGTTGTGGTTAGTTCAGAATGTTATGAAGATTGGTATTGGTTCTTGAAAAATGTTAAGGAAATCACAGGGAGTGTTAAGGTTACCATAGTTTCTGATAGGAATCATAACATACGAGCAAGTGTTGCACAACATTATGGGCATGAGTACCACGCATACTGTTATAGGCATATTAAGGAAAACTTTGGGGATGAGGTGAGAAAATTATTTCCACGTGTTAAACAAGCAAAGGAAAATGCATTAAAGTTGTTGGATTCTATTGCATATGCAAGAATTGAGAAGGATTATAATGTTGCTCTTGAGAATTTGAGGTTATTTAAGCAAGAGTTGGCAAGTTGGGTGCTAGCTAATGAGCCAGAACATTGGGTTATGTCCAAATTCCGTCACCCTCGATGGAATCATATCACAAGCAATATTGCTGAATCTTTTAACTCTTGGATTCGCATAGAGAGACACCATTCCATCTTTGCCTTGATTAATGAACATAGAGACAAGTTGGCTACTAAATTGTTTGATGCCAAAGCTGCCATTAGCTCTTGGAAGGGAGAAGTTGGCCCTAATATCGAGGACAAGCTACAAGAGAATATTGCAAGAGGTGAATTTTTGCATGTAATACCTTATGGTTATCATCTTACAAGAGTTAGTACAGGCAAGGTTGATCTCGCGATGGACTTGGCCACTATGAGTTACACTTGTGGTGAGTGGGCAATGACTGGTATTATGTGCCCTCATGCAGCAGCTGTCATTCGAATGAAGAAGTTGAACGTATATGATTTTGTTCAACATTGGTACAAAAAAAGCAACCAAGAATTGATATATCAGAATTCCATCAAACCAGTTGAGATGCATAATGTTCCTACCCTTGAAAGCATGGATAGGTCATTCATCGTGATGCGCCAAGGGCTTATTATGGCTTAGAAGAACACATTGTAGCCAATGAAGATCATGGAGTTGTCATCGATACTAGCTTGGAGGAGCATGGAGATGGAAGCACTTGTGACTGGCCATTGTTTGGGGAAGCCGCGCAACACCGGCCACGCGACTTGGAGATGCCCGGCCATCACCGGCCACGCGACATGACCATGCCCGGCCACATGACTCGGCCATGCCCGGCCACACGATCCTTTAACTATACCGTTGGGTCCAATAACAAGGGCTCGGGCTAAAAGGTTTAAGGAAGTTTTAGTGGGCTTTATAAGATCTCATCTTGAAGAATTGAAAACCATTGAAGACTCATTGGGCCGATTTGAAGACCACACACCAAGGAATATTCCAAACGATTCCATGGTGTGTACCATGTTATCCATCGATGAGTATTAGGCCTAGCATTATGTAATTCGGCCATTGGGGCCTTTATTCTATCTTAGATTAGTTATTTATTTAGTCTAGAAGACATTAGGTTGGGCCTTGTTTGACTAAGTCCAATCCTTGCTTAATTATGTAATGTTATTTACTTTTCCTAGTTGGACAAGGAGTAGGCTATTTCCTTGTTCCTTCCTTTTATGTATGCCGCCCCTTATGGGATTAGGATTTGGGTTTGGAGTAGGTTATGGGCCAACCCCTCCCCTATATAAGGGCTCTTTTATCTCTTGTAAACATAAGTCAAGTTAATCAATAAAGTTGAGAGGTTTATACCCATATCGATTTCTTTGGCTTCATTGTTCTAGTTTGAGCAAACTTAGGGTTCTTCATCTTGTAGAGTCCTAGCAAGCAATTAGGTTGTGATTGCTTAATTGTTTGTGAATCTTGTGATCTTGAGAGTTCAATTACAGGTCTAATTGAAAGCTTAAGGCCGACGAAAGAGGAGGAGTAATCTTGTGAAGGTCATCGACATACAAGTTTAAGAGTTGAAGAAGTTCAAGTCGACTTTGGTGGATATTCAAAGGGTGGATTTGAATCTAATACAACTAGATTCGTATCAATTGGTAATCAGAGCATAGGTTGTCATCTTCAATCGGTAAATCTATCATTCTATACATCATTCATCAAGTTTTCATCCATCAAACTTCATCTTGTTCTTATCGCACCATATAGTTCCAAAAATTCAGAAACTTTGAAAATTCATAGCCGATTCATCTTACATCTTTTTGCTTTGAAATTTCAGATTTGAGTCCCTTATAACTAGTAGTTATATTGAAAAATATAAAAAAAATAAAAAAAATTCAACCAGAAACTTGTGATTTTTGTTCTGGATTCGTTTGAGCTCGGAAAGCTGTGAAATTTGAGCTATAGACATATTTTGGTGTGATCTTTCTGGGAAAAATATTGAAAAAAATCAAAAAAATCTGTGCTGTTATCGATTTTTTTCAGGAACTAGGTTTTTTTAGTTTGGGAAATTTGGGGATTAGGGTTTCTTGTGCAATTGATCTGCTTAGTTGCAATTAGCCCTAATTGATTGTGTAATTGAGATTCTTGGGTTACTTTTGCTGTGAATTGTGATTTGATTTGAAGAATTTCAGGTTACAAACCCTATTGGATTCAAGTGGTACAAAATAGGAGACAAGTGGTACTAGGGTTTATGCTTAACCGATTTGATATTGTCATTTGTGCTTGAATTGAGTTTTTGTGCAGCAACTTTGGAGAAGAATTTCGACATAAGGAGCCTGCATTAAGTGGTTTGGTTTGGTTTAAGATCACTTTTCTTTTGATTCACAAATAACTTTGCTACTAATTGTTTGTGCCTCAAGTAGGTCACGAGAAGAAAGGAGTGCTCTAGGAGTTGCTCTTATTAGGCCTATTGAAGCTAGTAAAAGGCAAATCTTGTGAGATCATTAAGAGAGTAGTGGACTGCCAATCCATAGGACTTGAGTGCAAACACGAAAAGCACAAGTCAAAGGTAAAAGCACACACACACTTGTGAGGATTTTTACTACTAATCTTTGTTCTTTTTGTAGGTATTATTGAAGGAGAACAAGAGCAACCAAACGTGGCTGCTATGTTGCAAGCTCTAATGCAACAATTGGACAATATGGATACTAAGTTCGATGCCTTGGCCGATGATGTCCAACAAGTAAAAGATGGCCAAAATCAACAAGCTCAACCACCTCAACAAAGGGCTAATGCCGCACAAAACAATGAGAGGATTCAGCTTCCACCACCGAGGCAAATTGCTAGAATCGACCTCATGGAAAGATTGAGGCAACAAGAGCTTGGAGGCCAAGCAATCAATGAGAATTTGCGGCCTAGAAGGGGAATCGAAAGAGAAGAGATTAAAGACAACATCAAATACAAGATCCCTAAATTCAATGGGAGAGGGTCTCCATCCGATTATTTGGAGTGGGAATCAAAATTGGATATGTATTTCGATTACTATCCTCATGCCGAACCAAAGAAGGTGCAAATTGCTACTCTTGAATTAAGGGAGAATGTTTTGAATTGGTGGAATCAATTAGTGCAAGCAAGAAGGAGAAATTTGGAAAGACCTATTGATACATGGTTGTCGTTAAAGAGCCTTATGAGGAAGAGGTTTGTTCCAAGCTTTTACACTAATGGTCTCTACCAAGAGTTGCAGTCTTTGAGGCAAGGAACTAGGAGTGTTGATGAATACTACTCCGAGATGATGTTGTTAATGTCTAGGGCCGAGGTTGATGAAGCTCCACAAGCTACTATAGCTAGGTTTATGGCGGGATTGAATAGGGAAATTCATGATATTGTGGAGATGCAACAACACTATGATGTTGAGGAATTACTTTAACATGCCTTGAAGGCCGAGAGTCAAGTAAAGAGGAATAAGAAGAGCTTTTAATCATCATCAAGCTCATGGAAAACGCCAATGAAGAAGGATGACAAGTCATCAAAATAAAAGGAGTCTGCGCAAAAGGGTGTTACCCCTAAAATCGATTCTAAGTCTTCATCAAGTTCATCTTCTAAGAACTATGTAAAGTGTTTCAAGTGTCAAGGATATGGACACTTTGCAAGGGATTGCGTTAACAAGAAAGTCATGCTTACTAATGACCATGGTGAAATCATAAGTGAAGATGAGGATATTGCACTTGGATTAAGTGGAGATGGAGATGATGAAGTAGAGGTACAAACCGATGATGATGATAGTGAAGGCTCAACACCGGCACTCTTGAATTTAGTTGCAAGGAGAACTTTAAGTGCTTATGTTAAAGGAGATGTGCAAAATCAAAGGGAGAATTTGTTTCATACTAGGATGTATGCGAATGGAAGCCTAGTAGTGTGATCATTGATGGAGGAAGTTGCACAAATATAGCTAGTGTATATTTGGTGAAGGAGCTTGCGTTATCCACCACTAAACACCCTAAACCTATAGTTTAGGATGGTTCAATGATAGAGAGGAGATTAAGGTTAACAAACAAGTTTTAGTTTCTCTTTCTTTGGGCAGGTACAATGGTGAGGTGCTTTGTGATGTACTACAGATGCAAGCATGTCATGTTCTACTTGGACGTCCATGGCAATATGACAACAAGGTCCATCATGATGGTGAAACAAATAAGTATTCCTTTATGTGTGGTAATGGTCCTATTACCTTGATTCCTTTATCACCTCAAGAAGCTTTAAAAGATCAATTGAAATTGAAAGAGGAATTTGCTAACATGGAATCTGATTTTAGGACTAAAGAAAAGACTAAACATGCTAATTTGAATGTGAATTGCGTTGAAGGCAAAACTGATTTGGTTGATAAGCATGCTAGTTCTAGGAAAGCTGTTAAGGAGTGTATGTTAGCTACTAAGAGTGAGATTAAAGAGGCTTTATATGATAATTCTGTTTTGATCTTACTTTTTCTTAAGAATACACTTATTGCTACTAACGACTTGGAAAGAGAGCTTCCAAGCAACATTGTTTCTCTTTTAAGTGATTATGTAGATGTGTTTCCGGAGGAGATTCCTAGTGGGTTGCCGCCGATAAGGGGAATTGAGCATCAAATTGATTTCATCCCTGGAGAGCAAATACCAAATAAGCCAGCTTATAGGACTAATCCTGACGAAACAAAGGAATTGGAGAAGCAAGTTGGAGAGCTACTTCAAAAGGGTTTTGTACGTGAGAGCCTTTCTCCATGTGCCATTCCTGTTTTGCTTGTTCCTAAGAAAGATGGGACTTAGAGAATGTGTGTTGATTGTAGGGCAATAAACAACATAACGGTAAAGTATCGTCACCCTATTCCTAGATTAGATGATATGCTAGATGAATCGCATGGTGCTTGTTTATTTTCTAAGATTGATCTTAAGAGTGGCTATCATCAAATTCGCATGAAAGAGGGTGATGAATGGAAAACTGCCTTTAAAGCTAAATTAGGGTTGTATGAATGGTTAGTTATGCCTTTTGGATTGACTAATGCACCTAGTACATTTATGCGACTAATGAATCATGTTTTAAGAGCTTTTATTGGCAAGTTTGTTGTTGATTATTTTGATGATATACTTGTGTATATGCGAAACCTAGATGAGCATGTTAGGCATCTAAGATGTGTGTTAGATATACTTAGGGTTGAGAAATTGTATGATAACCTTAAGAAGTGCACCTTTTGGCACAAACAAGCTTGTTTTTCTTGGTTTTGTGGTTTCATCGCAAGGTATAGAGGTTGATGAGGAAAAGATCAAGGCAATCAAAGATTGGCCAACACCCACCAACGTTGGACAAGTGAGATCTTTTCATGGACTAGCCGGATTTTATAGGAGGTTTGTTAAGGACTTTAGCACCTTAGCCGCCCCTATTACAAGTGTTATGAAAAAGAATGCACCATTCAAGTGGGGAGATGAACAACAAGAAGCATTTGATACGTTGAAGGATAAACTAACTAATGCTCCTTTGCTTGTTTTACCTAACTTTAACAATACTTTTGAGATTGAATGTGATGCATCAGGGGTTGGAATTGGAGCTGTTTTAATGCAAGGTGGGAAGCCCGTCGCATATTTTAGTGAGAAATTGAATGGGGCTGCATTGAATTATCCAACCTATGATAAGGAGTTGTATGCTCTTGTGAGGGCGTTGCAAACTTGGCAAAACTACCTTTGGCCTAAGGAATTCGTGATTCATACGGATCATGAGAGCTTGAAGTATTTAAGAGGCCAACAAAAGTTAAACAAGAGACATGCTAAGTGGAGCGAGTTCATAGAGAGCTTTCCTTATGTTGTGCGATACAAACAAGGTAAGGAGAATGTGGTAGCCGATGCTTTATCAAGGAGGTATGTCTTACTTTCCATGCTTGATTCTAAGTTTCTTGGTTTTGAGTATATTAAGGAATTGTATGCTAGTGATGTTTATTTTGGTGAACTCTTTAAAGCATGTGAAAATTACGGTTTTGGAAAGTATTATAAGCATGATGGATTTTTGTTTAAGGAATCTAGATTGTGTGTGCCTTCTTGTTCTTTGCGCATTTTGCTCTTGAGGGAATCGCATGAAGGGGGTTTAATGGGTCACTTTGGAGTTGATAGAACATATGACATATTGCATGAACACTTCTTTTGGCCTAAGATGCGACATGATGTAGGGAAGTATGTTGCTACTTGCATTGTTTGTTTGCAAGCTAAATCTACTTCTAAGCCGCATGGATTGTATACTCCTTTGCCTATTCCTCATGAACCATGGACTCATATTCGCATGGACTTTGTGTTAGGATTACCTCGTTCTAGGGGAGGTAAAGACTCTATCTTTGTGGTTGTTGATAGGTTTTCTAAGATGGCACACTTTATTGCATGTACTAAGACGGATGATGCCATTAATGTAGCTAATTTATTCTTTTGAGGAAATTGTTAGACTACATGGAATGCCTAGGACGATTATAAGTGATAGAGATGCTAAGTTCTTAAGTCACTTTTGGAGAACTTTATAGGCTAAGTTAGGAACTAAGTTGTTATTTTCTACTACTTGTCATCCTCAAACCGATGGTCAAACCGAGGTAGTTAATAGGACTTTGTCTACTTTGCTTAGGGCTTTAATTAAAAAGAACTTAAGAACTTGGGAGGATTGTCTACCTCATGTCAAATTTGCATATAATAGAAGCATACATAGCACCACTAGATATTCACCTTTTGAAACTGTGTATGGCTTTAATCCTTTAACCCCATTGGATTTGTTGAGTTTACCTTTGAGTGTGCAAGTCGACATGGATGGACAAAGGAAGGCCGATTATGTTAAGGAACTTCATGCTAGGGTTCGAGCTCAAATTGAGAAGAAGACACAACACTACATGAAGAATGCTAACAAAGGGCGCAAGGAAGTCATCTTTGAACCCGGGGATTGGGTTTGATTGCATCTAAGGAAGGAGAGGTTCCCTGAAAAGAGAAAGTCTAAGCTCTTACCTCGTGGAGATGGTCCATTCAAAGTCTTGGAAAGGATCAACAACAACGTCTACAAGCTAGATCTTCCTAGTGAATATGGCAATGTAAGTGCTACTTTTAATGTTTCAGACTTATCCTTGTTTCATAGTGATGCAGATTTGAGGACAAATCATTTTCAAGGGAGAGGGGATGATGCGCCAAGGGCTTATCATGGCTTAGAAGAACACATTGTAGCCAATGAAGATCATGGAGTTGTCCTCGATGCTAGCTTGGAGGAGCATGGAGATGGAAGCACTTGTGACCGGCCATTGTTTGGGGAAGCCGCGCAACACCGGCCACGCGACTTGGAGATGCCCGGCCATCACCGGCCACGCGACATGACCATGCCCGGCCACAACCGGCCACATGACTCGGCCATGCCCGGCCACACGATCCTTTAACTATATCGTTGGGTCCAATAACAAGGGCCCGGGCTAAAAGGTTTAAGGAAGCTTTAGTGGGCTTTATAAGATCTCATCTTGAAGAATTGAAGACCATTGAAGACTCATTGGGCCGATTTGAAGACCACACACCAAGGAATATTCCAAACGATTCCATGGTGTGTACCATGTTATCCATCGATGAGCATTAGGCCTAGCATTGTGTAATTCGGCCATTGGGGCCTTTATTCTATCTTAGATTAGTTATTTATTTAGTCTAGAAGACATTGGGTTGGGCCTTGTTTGACTAAGTCCAATCCTTGCTTAATCATGTAATGTTATTTACTTTTCCTAGTTGGACAAGGAGTATGCTATTTCCTTGTTCCTTCCTTTTGTGTATGCCGCCCCTATGGGATTAGGATTTGGGTTTGGAGTAGGTTATGGGCCAACCCCTCCCCTATATAAGGGCTCTTTTATCTCTTGTAAACATAAGTCAAGTTAATCAATAAAGTTGAGAGGTTTATACCCATATCGATTTCTTTGGCTTCATTGTTCTAGTTTGAGCAAACTTAGGGTTCTTCATCTTGTAGAGTCCTAGCAAGCAATCAGGTTGTGATTGCTTAATTGTTTGTGAATCTTGTGGTCTTGAGAGTTCAATTGCAGGTCTAATTGAAAGCTTAAGGCCGACGAAAGAGGAGGAGTAATCTTGTGAAGGTCATCGACATACAAGTCTAGGAGTTGAAGAAGTTCAAGTCGACTTTGGTGGATATTCAAAGGGTGGATTTGAATCTAATACAACTAGATTCGTATCACATTGATCGAGCTCAAATTATGCATATTTTTATAGCTATTTTTATATACTTTTTGCTATTTTTATAAGTGTTTTTACCCTATTTTGTTAGTATTTGTGTTTTTAGGTCTTGAAGACAAGAAAAGTGAAAACTTATTGTTTTTCACTCTTTTTGGAGCTATTTTGGAGACTTTTTACTCAACTATGGATTTAGCCATTTGGAATAAAGATTTGAAGATGCGAAGTTCGTAATTGAAGATATTTTGAAGATTTGAAGAATTAATTCAAGAAGCAAATTTGAAGATTTGGAGCTTTATTTGCAAAGGATTGAAGACAAGCCCAGAAGAAGCCCTGAAGTTGAGGATTTTTGGATTATTTATATGGGAATATACTCAGCCCATATAAACCTATAATTGGAGTTTAAATCCGAATTAATAGGCCCCATATCCAAAATAATATCCAAATCCCGCATTAATCCCGTAGATTTGCGATATTAGCCCGGTTTCAGCGCAGTCTTCGTAGAAAGGCCATAACTTTCTGCTCAGATATCCGTTTTAAGCCCATGAGTAGCCGTTGGAAAGCTAACTCCGAGCTCTACAACTTTCTTTTGAAGTGTAAAGCCCAGATCTGCCATATTCAAGCCCGAAATTCAAGTCGAAGTTGCTGCATAATTCTAGAAAATTCCAGAAAATTCTAGAGTCCTCTTTTGACTTGGAGACTACTCTAGGATGACACCTAATCCTACTTGGAGACCAAGAAAAGGCTAAAACGTCCTACCCTATTCCTCTAGTATAAATAGCCACCTCCTGTATCACAAATCACACACTTACACTTACATACTTTTACACATAATAGATTTAGATAATTCTCTTTTTCTTCCTTTCTTTAGTTTTTAGGTTTTTCTCTAGTCTTAGAAGAGGGAGAAGTCGACACCCTCTCTAGCCATAGAGGGGTGCGACGTCCCTAGGGTTTTCAAAGGGGAGATTCCGCCTCTCCCAGTCCTGTAAGTATTCTTATGCCTCTCATGGATTTTCCTAAATCCATGAGTAGCTAAATCTTTAATACTTCTGATCCTTTGGTGATTTCAATCAATTGATTATGGTGAGATTTCTATACTTATAATTTTGTGTTAAGTTCTAGATGATAGTAGTCAAAACCCTGTTTTAATTTTATGATTTTGAATCTTATTTGAGTTATGTGGCCACTAACGATGTAAGAGGAAGGTCTATAGCTAGATCAGACTTAGAATTAATCACTCAAGTTTGATTGTATGTAGCAAATTAGGTTTGTTTGATCGCTGCTTAATGGGTGTTTGTCTACCGGAGGGCGAGAAATTTCTCTTCGTATGGTTCTACTTGTAGGCATGTGTGAAAATTAACTGTTCTTAATGCTTTGTTCTCAAGTGATTTTTAAGCCCTAAGAAAATAATCGATCGCTGAAGGAATAATAGGGATAACTGCAGCTTTGATCGGCCTCTTATCTAAAATACATGTTGGGAAACCTATATCAGTTGTCAGTCAAGAATAAGATGCGAAATTCACCTTTTAAATCGAGGATCCATAGTTAATTTGATTGAATGATACCACTGGTGAAGAAGTATGCTTTATAATTATTGTTTGCTTTATTAATTTGCTTTAGATTTAGATTTAGATTTAGATTTAGATTTAGATTTAGATTAGATTTGCTTTGCTTTATTTTTACGATCCCTGCACGATACACCATAAATTTCAGTTTAATTGTTTTCTTTATAATTGTTCTTTACAATCCCCTGTTTTCTGTTTGATTTTTGGAAAAGATCTTTCTATCTTTTAATTGTTCATCACATAAACCTTCTCTGTGGGATTCGACCCCTACTTACCCTAGCTATTCTAGTTAGTTAATTGTGGGGATTATTTTTATGGTCATAGACGACACGATCACACATAAACTCTGATGAAACCTTTTTGCTACCACCTATTACAAAAGTCCCAGTAGGTCGTCCACAAAAGAAGAGAATCGAATCTCAATTCAATAAGAAAAGAGACTATACTTGCACTCGATGCCATGTAGTTGGCCATTCTCGAAGATCATGCAAAATCCCAATCCAAGTTGATTCTTTGCATAGGTATTACCACATTTTAATTATAAATTGATTTTAACATTATTATTCAATCCAAGTTATTTAAATAAAAGTTCCTATTTTTGTAGGTGAATGATTGGGAGGTGGCTAAGGACTTGAAAGCCATATGGTGAATTTCTTTTCGGTTATTGCTACTTCTTCATGTCTTCTTGTGACTGCAGCAGCCCCTATTTGAACTCCAACTTGCTTTATAGATGGTTTTAAGAAACAAGTGAGAAAATGTTCGTACAGGAGGAATTCTATTGTTAGTTAGTTTCGAATTATTTTTTTAAAAAAGAAAAACTAAATGAGTTGGGAGGGCACTTTGTTTATATGAAAGGATTTTACTTTGAGTTTATTGCTAAATATAACTTTTTAAGAGAAAGAAATTAAATTCATCTTTACTATTATTTCTCTCGGAAAAAGAAGAAAATTATTTGACATAAATTTAGTTGTCTTTCCCTTCCAAAAGGTGTATATTTTCTTAAAAAAAAAAATCCCAGAACGAGAATGGGACCAACATACAACAGGAGAATGGCACCAATATAAAAGAAAATGTTGTGTAAATAATAATAAAATAATAAAAGAAAATACAAAGTTATTATAAAGGGTAAAATAGGTAAAATACATAAAAGTCATTACACTTAGGGGGAAATATGTTCATCTTTACACTAAAAATAGACAAATGATGGCTCATTACACCTTAGGAGTAATTTTAACTTGACATTACACCTAACGATAATTCCTCCAAATATATATCCACATAAAAATTGAAAGCCAATTATTCATCATAAGTGGTGCAAAAGTACGTCAAATCAAATAACAAAATAGCATTGACTTCTCCCTCTCGACTCTTACTTAATTTCACGGTATTTTTTATGATGAAAAATGGTAAATTTTTCTGTTTGCCGTAAACCCTAATGAGTAGAGAGAGGACCAATTTATATATGTAGTCTTTTAATCTGGTACGTCCATCAAATAGCCAGTTGAACGAGATTTACTTGACTAGTAAATGGGTAAAAGTACTTAGGAGGTCCCTCTACTATACGATTTGTGCATTTTGGTCCCTCTACTATTTTTTTTCTACAAATTGATCCATCTACTATCAGAAGTGTTCCCTATGGTCCCTGTCGTCACTAGGCTGTTAATGCCCCGTCAAAACTGCTGATATGGCATTAACATCGTCAAGTATGCTGACATGGCACCACATGTTGCCAGTCACGACACATATCAAAAATTAATTTAAAATTAATTTTTGAAAATTTTATTTTTAAAATATGAAAAAGAAATATGAATTTTTTGTTGGCAAACACTAAATACACCTTTTTTCTTCCCAATAAAAGATCAAACACCCTCTTTCTTTTTCATGAACAAGGAAGAACAATATGAATGTTATTACTCAAAAACCCAGCACTACCTAACTTCACCATCAGCTCTATCAACCTTCGCTGCCGCCGGAAGACCACCGGCTAGCACCCTTTGACAACCCAAATTGAGCTTTTGAAACACCATAAACACAGATCCTAAACAAAAATCCTAAATACCCATTTAATCAAAACCATAAATCTCTTCGAGAACTTACACTTATGCCTAAATTATAGGACCATGTTATCTAAACGAAACAAACAGGCTGCTAGGACTCATTACTCATTATTGGTTCAAAAGAAAGGATACACCCGCATAAACAACAGCCATGATTAAATTATGATAATTTTTGAGGAAAAGGGAAAAAATTGAAATCAGAGGCGAGAGCAAGCTAATTCTAACAGAAATGAATTGTATAAATAATTAAAAACAAAAATGAAAAAGCCACCACAATCTCCAACCAAACTGCTATGATGATATGGATAAAGAACACAATAAATATCACCCACAGAAAAGACTAAAGAGAGGCAGGAAACCAAATGGGTTTTTCCGTCTAGGAGCTAAAAATGATTCTAGAATGTACCCAAATAAATAAAAATTTCTGATTAATTAAAAATAAATTAAAAAAATTAGCTATATTGGAATAATCAGATCTCGAATGAGCTAAAACCTTGTGACCTTGACAAACCAGAGTTTTAGCTAAGAATTGACTGTAGTTGCCAAACCCAACAATGGCTATCTTAAGGGATGAAACGGGTCGATTACGATCTGGGTCCTGGGTGGATTCGGAAGTGGGATTGGTGGAAAAACATTTCATGGGTAGTAACTTCAATGAATAAACTGGTTTTGTATATATTGTGGAGAAACAGAGAGATTTAAGGAAAGGTTCAGAGGAAGAAGAAAGATGGAAAAGAGAAGGCTTGGAAGAGAAGGAATTATATCTTACAAAATATATGGAGTTTGATTTTTATCTTTTAGGAATAAGTGATTGTTTGATCTTTTTCATTTTTCTTTATTGAGTACATGAAAAAAGTGAGTGTTTGATGTTTTTATTGAGGAGAGAGAAATGAAATTGATGTTTGTGAAAAAAAAATCAGATTCTTTTTTTTAATTTCTTAAAAATAAAATTTTGAAAAATTAGTTTTTTTAATCGAAATTTAGTTTTTTATTTCTCCTGTCAGTGACACGTAGGCACCACATCAGCGTACTTGACGGCATTAATGCCACATCAGCAGTTTTGACGGGTCACTAACAGCTTAGTGACGGCAGGGACTACGGGGGAACACTTATGATAGTAGAGGGATCAATTTGTAGAAAAAAATAGTAGAGGGACCAAAATGCACAAATCGTATAGTAGAGGGATCTTCTGAGTACTTTTACCCTAGTAAATGTATTAAATCTCTCCCAATTAACATAATTAGGTAGATTTGATTTAACCCACGATAATATTTGGTCAATTCTATAATTACCCAATTTATGTAATTGATAAATTTGATATTGGCCACATTAATATGGTCAAATTCTAACATGATAGATATAGCCGTGTAGGATGTCCTCTTTAAAAAATTTCATGTTAAAAAAAGTTTTGTACACAAGAGAGATGAAGCAATTCAACGTACGTTTCAAATTTAGAATAATTTTGTAATAGTTGGGGTCATTGCATATGTTCCAAAGATGTACAAGCAAGATCAATGGAATATTGTTTGCAAAAAGAGAGGGGAGGGCATTGACCCTAATGAGTTGGATACCGGCTGAATATAATCGAAGACAAGAGTTAAGTTCGGTTTGGTTTATGGGAGTTTCTCTTTAGCTTGAAAGGGAAAGATAAAATTTGATGTGTGGTTGATTCGAGTCTCCGCCACTTGAGGGCAACCGTAGGTGCATATATAGCCTAGTGAAGTGGTTGACGCCAACTTCAAGGATCTATGTTCTAGTATGCAGTAGTTACATTGGTTTCTAATTAATTTAATTTGAAGTCGAGCTCATCATGCTTTGATTGAAAAGACACTCTCACCGCGCCTATTTTTTCAATTCACGATACTCAATTACAAGATGTGGAGCCCTTTCCACTCAATCTAAACCGGCGGTAGTTGATATGAGCTTCTTTGACCTTATATAGAAACATAAAGAGAAAAAAATTGAAAGAATTAACCAGAAGAACGAAATCTTAGGTGATGACATGACACGTACAAGAACATGCACAACTATTGCGTACGTAAACAACTGTAATCAAAGTGTTGGACTCTGTTATAGTGGTTAGGATATAATAAATCTCTTAATAGCCTTAAATACCAAAACAAAAAATGGAGTTCAAGTTCTGAAATACTAGTATATTCTTTGACTTAAATAACATAAAATAAAATAAAAAGAACTTTCCTTCAAAGTTTATCTAAAATTTTCTGAGTTTCTTGATAGGTAAATCATCAAAGTATTAACGGGATTGGGTTCCCTGCATGTCAATGTGCAAATTGAGAGACGAGACGACCCAAATTCATAGGTACAAATTTTGCTAAATTGGGGAAGATAAAGATTTGCTAAAATCTACCAAATTGAACATGTGAATGAATATGAATATTATATATAAAAGGATTACAAAATTTAGGCATTATAATTCGGGAATTAGGTTATGATGATGATGATAAATATTAAACATGTGGGGAGATTTCCCTTGTTTGTATCATCATTACATTTGTCTTTTCAACCGTGAAATGCTTAAATTAAAACAATATATATATATATATATATATATATATATCTTAAATCTAACCTCTTCCAATACTTTATGGCTTTCTTTCCGGTTTTCCCTCGCTCCCTTGCTGGCAACCATAATCATCGGCGGAAACAGTGAGACATATGGCCGAATTTTAACTTTTCCCCCCTATCTTTATGAAATTAACTACTAATACATTTAAACTTTCTATACTACAAATTTTTAAAAAATATAATTTCTTCAATTCATTTTTCTCATTCCTAAAATCCCTATTTTTAATGTTTAATTTAATCCTTCATCTTTACATGTCATATCAAAAGTTTATGATCAAGTAATATTCATTGAGCTGATTACATGCATATAATCACTAAACTAATTAATTAAAAGGTAAATATTATATGTGTCTTTCTTTAGATACAAACATAGAAAGTGTATATTATTTTAATTTTTTATTTTTAGAAAGTGTATTTTGTTTTAATTATTATTAACATTAGTATTAGTATTAGTATATATATTTGATTGAAATGAAGGCTAGCAAAAAGAATCTTTAAATAATTGCTTGACAAAGCCATATCAATTTTTACTTTTTGGCCACAAAACCATATCAAACTATGAAGCAAATAAAAACGACTATACCAAATCAAAGTTTCAAATTTTATTAATTCAAAGCTTCCTTTTTCTCACCAAATTTTTTTTTCATTAATTTAAAAATTAAAAATGCATTCTTCAAAAAATAAAAAATAGAACTTCAAATTTAAGATTTCTTTGAAAGGAGAAAATATATTTTTCTTTTTGAAGGAGGAGAAATAGATATTGAGAGGAATCTTCCATTTATCACTCTTATTCCGATTTAATCAACCCTTGGAATGTGCTTATAAAAGGAATAGATATATAATTTTATAAATTTTCTTTTCCTTTTCTTAAAGCTATTTTAAAATTACAACAGATGAACCTTTCGAAAAAAAATTACTTCTTATCATAAATTTACTTATTTAAAATGTGAAAATGTTTATTTTTTCATTTTTGAACCCTAAATTTAACTTTTAATAAAAAAAGAATTGGGAAAATGTTCGAACTTTAACCTGGTTTCATCATAAAAAAAGAAATTCTATTCATGTAACTGAAATTTTCTGACAAATATTAATGGAAACATTTTTTTATTGTTTTGGTGCAATTATCTAAATTTCTATTTTCTAATATGGTAGTAATATATTTAACAAATCTTTTAAATATGGTAAGACAACGAGACAACAACCAAAAACAAACAAACAAACCTTTCTTTTGCAAATTGGACCCCAAAAATAATAAAAAAAAAAATTAACCTTTAAAACTCTTTCTTCCTTCCAAAATTCTCTGTTTCAAAACAACTTGAAAAAGCTTCTTTAAAACATCATTCTCTTCAATCCTCAGCTCCACCCATTCACTGGAGCGATACTAAAATCTTTTGTTCATCTTCTTTCTTTATTTTTTTTCCTGGTTCATTTTGAAAGCCAAAGTGAATTTCCAGAGTTAAAGCTGCGTGACTTTAACGTCCTCCCTCTCTCTCCTTTCCCTTCTCCATGGACCACAATGTAACCGTTTTCACCAACCGCCAAGAACCCATTACCGCCGATGACGATGATTGTGATTCCAGAATGGCTGATCACGGCGGAGAAAGCGGCGGCGGAGGTGGTAAGAGAAGTGGTAGCATTGCGGAGAGGAGGGCTGCAACGCGCGGGTTTAACGCGGAGAACATAAGTACGCCGAGGTTCCGGGCATCTAATAGCCCATTGGGCTCCCCATCGGTCCGCTCGCCTTACCTTACTATTCCTCCCGGAATTAGCCCCACCGCTCTGTTGGATTCTCCGGTTATGTTGCCGAACGCTCAGGTACAAGCTGTTCCTTTTTTCCCCTTTGAACTAATTCTCTATTATTAGAGTATTAAGAGCTCTGAAAAATGAGGCAAGATTTTTTATTTGTCAGAAAATCATCGTTATACGTCTGTTTTGGTTTGGTTGCAAATGGTATCTTATAAGCTCTGTTTTGTTTTTTTCTTCTGGCTATTTTTTCTGACACATAGGGAAGAAAATAGCAGAAAACTTGTTTAGATGCAAAACCCCAAATGGCTTCGAAGGATAAAAAATTGAAATTTTAATCACTTTGGGAATTGAAGACATGATTTTACTGTAATTATATAGACTATAATCATATGAAAAGCAGTATTGTCCTTTAGTTATTTGTCTATTTCTAACCGAATATAAATTTTACTTTCAACTATTTGCTTTCAGTTTGTAATGTATTGATTGTAAGAAGCAGAAGGTAATTAAGTTAAAAAAAATTACACTTGACATAGAATACTTACAATAGGAAAATTATGGTGTATGGGTGTTTATGAATCAGGCATTTGGTATTGTATTTTTAATTGAAACAAGTACTATATTAAATGCAAAGTAATGGTAATTCATATTATATTCACAGCTTTTGAGTTTTGAGGTTTGCATCAGCATGTAATCATTTCAGTTATCTATCATTGGCACTCTCAGCATCAAAATCTAGCCTTCAAAGGAAATTATTTTAGTTATCTGGTGATAAGTGGCTGCCGAAGGAAACTAGAAACTAGCATCACCAAAAGTTCATCTAAACATACTACTGATATTTAAAGCAGTTTTTCTTTTGGCAATAATGAAGCTCATTTAGAATACTATAATAAGTGAAGCATGTTAGAAAGCTTAAATGAGTGTTGATTATTCTGGAACTAGATCATATTATTGCTTGCCTCATCAATTTGTATATTTAAAAGGGGAAAGAAAATCCTGTGGTTAACAACTTTAAATTTGTTATTTACACTGTTTAAAGAAAATTCATACAAAAATATTTCATCAGTATTAACTGATAGGGGAAAAGTTCTTGTTTCATACATAACTCTATAATTCTTCATTATGATTTTACCTAATGACTACTGTTTATGGCGTAGGCATCTCCCACCACTGGAACATTTCCGTTTCCCTTTAATCATGAAAGTCAAGTGCTAAATGACAGCAATGGGGAAAGAGGCAGCAACATGGTTTCTTCCTTCACATTCAAGCCACAAAAGTTAGATTCTCTGCCAAGCTTTTCCAGTTTGGAAAATCAGGTGATTTCCTTCTATCTAGTTGTAGTTTTTTGTCATAAATATTTAAATCTCACTTATGGCTGCTAGATTTGACTTTTTCCTTATCCTTCTCATTCATTTATATACAAACTGCATTGGGAGTGACTTATGTAAACGTTGGGTTCTATAGTTATGACTTCTATGGCTTGTTTTTGGGCCTTCATTTATGACTGAATTTCATTTCAACTTTAGTCTACCTATTTCGCTGTATAATTTTCTTCATTTCCCATTACTTCTCTTCTTCATTCCCTTTTGTTGTTCCATTTGACATGTTTTTGACGCAAAAACAGTTGAGACAACTAGTTTTTAGAGAGCAAGAATGTATATAACAAGATTTTTATGTCCATTCTTACTACGAAACTGGTGACATTTGCTTTGGGTAGATTTCTACAGCCCTCCACAAGATTACACTCTATATTTTTCCTATTATCTCTCAATTTTTGTTCATTTGGGTTCTGGGAGTTAGTCCCGAACTTCTTTAGACAAACTAAGGGTGTTAAAATAAGAATATCCAGTGCACATTGTGCTGCTGTGCTGGTAAAAACATCCTTCTTTGTGGAGTTTGGTTGAACTGGAATCCAAGGTTTTTTTTTTCATCTGAATTCGCTAACCTTCTTCTATTGTAAATAAATAATTCAGAAATGCAATATCATTAGATGTTTACGTTGTGATCACTCCATCTTTGTTTATTTAGCTTTGCTGGAAACATTTTTGTTAGATAATAACATTAACCTGCGGGTTCACTGTAGATTACTTATGTCTAGCATCACATGTGTTTCTTAAGTATGGTTTATGATTTATCATGCCATCAGGGCAATTCTAAAAGGGTGTTACATTATCTTGCCAAGAAGCAGAATTTGAGTATTGTGCAGTTCATATTTATCTTTAAATGCCACTATGCCAGAATTTTGTACATTTACTTATGTCTAGCATCACATGTGTTTCTTAAGTATGGTTTATGATTTATCATGCCATCAGGGCAATTCTAAAAGGGTGTTACATTATCTTGCCAAGAAGCAGAATTTGAGTATTGTGCAGTTCATATTTATCTTTAAATGCCACTATGCCAGAATTTTGTACATTTAGAGTTTAGGCAGAGTTCTCAGTTAGAGCATCAAACATGCATTCCCTATCATTGTCACAGGCATCTCTCTATAAAACAATATTTCAGTTAGTAACCAATTTTTACTTTTGTAGGTTTCTTCCTCTTTCAATCTTGTCCAAAGAGCTGAGGTTGATTATAAACCTTTTGTCCATTTGGATCTGCCTTTGGATTTTGAATTTCCTGCAGAATTTTCGAAAGAAGCTACGTCAAGAAGTTCTGCGGCTGATTCAGCTTCTGAAGTCAAAGTTCTAAATAACATCACCAATAATGATGCTAATGTGGGATTCCATCTTTCCGAGTTGGCTGGTGATCAAACATCTATGGAGAAAGAACCTCTTCGTGGACAAGATGGTAACATGCATCTTTCGGACGGTGATCAGAAAGGAATAAACACTGCAATGGGAACAACAAGAACAGCAGAAGACGGGTATAATTGGAGGAAATATGGACAGAAACAGGTAAAAGGCAGTGAATATCCAAGAAGCTACTATAAATGTACCCATCCGAATTGTCATGTGAAGAAGAAGGTAGAGCGTTCACTTGATGGTCAAATTACTGAAATCATCTATAAGGGTGCCCATAATCATCCAAAGCCTCAGCCTTGTCGCCGGCCATCTGTTGGGTCCTCTTATTCAACTGAAGAAATTTCAGATATTGCAGAAGGAAGTGGAATTTCTGTCAAAGTTGAAGGTGGTTCAATTTGGAGAAATGCCCAGGCAGGCTCCAAGGATATTAAGCTTGGGTCTGAATGGAGAACAGATGGTCTGGAAAGAACATCTTCAACATCTGTTATAACTGATCTTTCTGATCCACTCTCAACAGCCCAAGGGAAATCTATTGGTGCTTTTGAATCGGCTGAAACTCCAGAGTTTTCATCAACACTTGCTAGTCATGATGGTGATAATGATGATGATGATAGGGCTACTCAGGGAAGCATATCACTTTGTGATGATTCAGCTAATGACGATGAGTCTGAGTCAAAAAGAAGGTAAGATTCAATTTAGGAATACATGTCACTTGATGAATTTGTATCCAGAGCTGTCAACTTTACTAATATATATTTTGCTCTGTTATCCACTTTCCATTGCAGGAAGATAGAGAGCTCCTCGACTGAGATGAATGTGTCATCTGGGGCACTCCGTGAACCAAGAGTTGTTGTGCAAATAGAAAGTGATGTGGACATACTTGATGATGGCTATCGTTGGAGGAAGTACGGGCAGAAGGTTGTCAAAGGAAACCCTAATCCTAGGTATAGAAACTTGTCAGTTGTCTCTCTCCTTGCTCCATTGAACTTGTTGTATGTTAAAGTAAATAAATTGTGCAAAGATGGAGGGGTTAATCTTATTATGCTTCAATCATGCATTCCTTCTTCTGATTTATGAGGTTAAATTCATGTTATTCATTCTAAAAGTTGACCCCCATCCTCACATGTTATTCATTCATGTTACCACACCCCCTGCCCCTTCTTCCCAAAAGTTTCGCCCTTTTGTGTATAATGACCTACTGAGAACTTTTTTTGTTTTTGTGTCATAGGAGCTATTACAAATGCACAACTCCTGGATGCCCTGTGAGAAAGCATGTAGAAAGAGCTTCCCATAACCTAAAATGTGTACTAACCACTTATGATGGAAAACACAATCATGAAGTTCCAGCAGCCAGAAGCAGCAGCCATGTTAACTCAAGTGGTAGTACTTTACCTCTAACTGTGCCTAATGCTCAATCTGCTCTGACATTAGCCAGAAATACCCATGCTCTAAAGCCTGAAACACCAATCCAAGATATTGCACCTCCACCTTTCGGTCGAAAGCATGAATTTAAAAATGAATATCTGAGACCCAGTTTTCTTGGGGATTTCAGCAATGAGATGAAGATTGGGACAGCTTCCCTGGCTTCAGTTTACCAAATGAAGTTTCCTTCCATACAGAATAAAATCCCCTATGGATCTTTTGGACTGAATCCACACTGCATTGCAGCTCATCCATCTGGTTCAATTGCCTCAACAGTTCCAAAATTTCCAATTTCATTGCCTTTGAATCTCCCAACATATTCAAATCAATCATTGGCCTGTTTTGATATAAATAATGGTGGAAAATCAACTGGTCAAACTCACCCTTTCCTACCGGGGCAACAGTTTAAAGATAATGGTACGAGGTTTCTTGGGATTAAAGAGGAGTTAAAGGATGAGAATCTTTGTGATCCTTGCCTTCCCATTGTTGACCATGCAAGTTCGACATCCTCGTCATCAGTCTATCAACTGGGCATTGGAAATTTTCCATCGTAGATCATATATATATAATATGCTTCTCAGCTGTCAGTAGATGCTGGATTCTATTTGAGGTTCAACAGGAGTAAAGGTCTTTCTCTTACTGTGTTGCTAAATTATCTTATATATATACTAGTATATATTTCTCTTTCATATCTATGTTGCTTCTTATAGAAAGTGCTCAATGTACCTAAATCCTTTATGATTTTCAAATTATATACATAGATATCAAATAGTACATGTTAAAAATTGTGCATGAATGTGAAAATTGGTTTTATCATATTATAATAACATGTATGTAAGAAAAACTTTTGAGGCTTCAAATCAGACCTCAGCATATGTTCCAAATCCCACCCTACTATAGTGTTGGTTTGGTTCTCAATTTCAATCTTCATGCTGCTGAAATTGATTTGGTTTTTGATATTAGCATTTGCAGAAAAGACCTGCCATTTGAAAGAAGTGTTAGCCTAACTATCCTTAATGTAAATGCTTTCAGAATCAGATGCCATATTTAGAAGTGAATATGACTTGTGCATTCTGTGGTGTATTTGTCTTGATCCTTGATCTTGTTGTGGTGGTAGGCCATTGTTTGGTAGATTTTTTTTTTCTTGTTTTTCTTTTTAAAAGATGGGGCTTGGCATGGATTTGCATCTCTATCAGAAACATGCTTGTGTGTTGCTGATAAAGATATCAGTAGTGATGTGGTATACTAGAATGCCATGTCTTGCATAAGATTAGAATACCTGAAGGTGTGTGCAGAGGCGGAGTGTCCAGGTAGATCCTGCCTGCACAAAAGCTCTTAGTCTTGGGGTTATTAGATTCTCCAGGCCTTTTCTGCCGATCTTTTTAGCAGGTATGGAATAACCTGAAGTGTCGAAGAGCCTTACAAGTATATCATGTGGAATCTGAGGCATTACAGAATAGCTCAACGGCTTTTTCCTATTTGATGCACTTTTCTAATGAATTCTATAACTCTAGTAAGTGGATTAAGTGTTTGTATCACCATGTTTGGGCCTATTGACCAAGATAAGTATTAAAACTTGTGTAGAGTATAGGTATAAGTATGACTAAACAACCATTTTGCCCCCTGAACTTGTAGCGTTTAGACGTTTTGCCCCCAAACTTCAATCTTGGACATTTTGCCCCCTGAACTTCAATTTTGGGACGTTTTGTCCCCTCAACTTAACGGCTCCGTTAAGTCGATGACGTGGCATTGCCACGTGGCACCAAAATGCCATGTGGCATTGCCATGTCAGACT